>JACVTC010000074.1:700000-865000 GCA_016946835.1 Neocallimastix lanati (nom. inval.) | reverse complement strand
CATAGATAACTTACATTGAGCTGAACTTGTCGTGTTAATTGTACCAGCATCAGCATCAGCAATAACATATTTATAATAGGTATTGGAATTACAATTTTCAGCATCGTTACCAACCACATTAGTACTGCTGGTGATGTAAACCTCCGTTCCAACTTTTTTTTTTTTTTTTTAAGTTGGTTAAATAAAATTTCATTATGGAATTTTTTTTTTTTTATTCAAATTCAATATAAAAAATAAAATAAAAATAAAAATAAAAATTAAAAAAAATTAAATAAATAAAATAAAAAAATGAAGAGTTGGAAGATTATAAAAATAAATAAATAAATAATTATTAAATAAAATAAAAAAAATGAAGAGTTGGAATTTTATAAATATCATAATCATAATAATAAAGGAGATTTTTCTTTTATTTTTATAGTTATCTTATTCTTTAAATTTTTTTTAATTACTATTATTTTTTTATTATTTGGATAGTTCTTATCTTATGCTTTAAATTTTTTTTTATTTGATTCTATTATTTTTTTATTTTTTCTATCGTTTTTATCTTATTCTTTAAATTCTTTTTTTTGATTAGTATTTTTTTTGAATATGAAATTATAGTCTTTTTGTTTTTTTTTTTTTAAAAAAAAAAGTAAAATAAAAAAAATAAAAAAAAAAAAAATAAATTTTACCATTTTTAGCGATGGCGACAATATTGGCATTTTTGAAGCTGAGATAATCATATTTTGAATTTGTATCATAAACGAAGAAATAGTCATTACCAGAGGTAAGAGTTGAAGGTCCGGTAGCACCTGTAACTGTATAAGTAAAACCAGAACCAGTGAATGTTAATGTACCAGCATTTCCTGTAAATCCTGTTGCATCTGCTGCAGCTTGATCAGCACAATCGGTATCAGAAGCACATTTACCTGTGCTACTGTTATCACTTCCATATTTGATGTAACCACTGGTACGGGTACACATGGCGGATTTACAATCAAAGATTTGATATTTATCAGCTCCTCCAAGGCTGACAGTAGTTAAATTAGCTGTTAATTGGACTAAGGTATCACCGTTGTCATCGGTATATTTTTTGAAAACATTAATACCATTATTAGATCCATCATCTTTAGTACAAACTACCGAACCCGTTTCACCAGTACAAACATAAAGATCAGTACCCACAATATATGTACCAGCCTCAACTATTTAATTTTTAAATAGTAATACAATAATATATATATATATAGTTGTTAATATAATTACATTTTTTAAAATATATATTTATATATTTTTTTTCTTTTTCATAGAATAAAATAGTATTATTTTAATTTCTCTATTTTTCCACTACCATTTAAATATAAAAAAACAATGTATATTATATACATTTTTTTTTTTTTTTTTATATATTTTATATTTTATATGAATTATTAAAAAAAAAAAAAAAAAAATTTACCATAGGATTCTTTTAATTTACATAGACCTCCCTCACAATTGTATAAACTATCGAAGGAGGAGCCACTACAGAAATTATCAATTCTACTCATCACTGAACTACTCGTTAAGACACAGAATTGTTCATCTAACGGATATTCATGTTTTTTTTTTTTTATATATTGTTTTAAAAGAATTAAAATTTAAATAATAATGATAATATAAATAAAAGATTAATTAGTAATTAAAATAGGTTAACTATTGTGATAAAAAAAAATTAATAAATAATATAATAAAAATAAAAAAATATAATTAAAATAAAAAAAATATAATAAAAATAAATGATAGCATCATCATAATTCCTTTTTAAATTGAATTCATACCATTAAAGGCATTATCAAAAACGAAAGTATTACTGACAGCCTTGATCACAATATGACTTTTATCATCTCCACTGGCAGCAGTTTTTTCTTCAGAGGATAAAAATACACTAGTATTATCTAATTCAAGTAAATAGTTTTTAACGGTGTCAGAGATAAAACCAACACCACCCCCAACATTTAATTTAAAGGAATCTGGATCTAAAACTCCAACTGTATTGACAGCTTCTCCTGATACAATCTCTTCATTTGTTCCATCCGCTCCAATACGATAATACTTATTTGTGCCGGTACCAGTCTTTACATAACCATAGGTTCTCTTACATGTCACCGAGCCACTTCCAACACAATTGAAAAGAACAAGGCCGTTTAAATTAGAAATTTCACCAGTAGAAGCATTAACTGTAGCTTCAGCGGGTGTTGAACTAAAATCAAAAATTTTAACACCAGCCTCTGATGATATGGTTATTGCTGCTGCAGTGGTACAAGCATCACCTTTAAATGAGTAAATTTGATTTCCTATATAGCAATAACTGTCTGCAGGATCACTAGAAGCGCAACCTGAAGGTGCTTGCTCACATTCTTTTAAAACTATAAATCGGGAAAAAATATAATAATAAATATTTTTTTAGTAAAAAAAATAAAATTCCAAGTATTTCTCATAACTATTTATATGAATAGGTCAAAAAATAAAAAATTTAAAAAAAATTTTTTTTTTTTGGTTTAATTTACCTGTGGTCACAGCCACAGGTCCTTCTTCTTCTGGACCACTTGCTTTTGTAAGTCTAATATTACTTAGTAATAAGACCCCAATAAGACTAAAAATTGCAATGATGAAGGAAAAAAAAAATTTATAATAAAATAAAAAGGTAAAATAATTTTTTTTTAATGATATTTATTATTTAATTGTTAAAAAAAAAAAAAATAATAAATTTATTTTTTTTTTTATTTTATATATATATATTTTTTAGTTATTATTTAATAACGAATTAGTCCAATCATCGAAATTATTAATTCATCATTCATCATTCATTATTATTTAATCATTATTTATTTATTTATTTATTTATTTATAATATATTTATATATTTATTTATTTTATTTATTTAATCATTATTTATTATTTATTTATATTATTTATTTAATTTTATTTATATACTTATTAATTTTTTAATTATTATTTATTTATTTATCATGTATTATTTATTATTTATTATTTATTTTTTATTATTTATTATTTATTATTTATTATTTAATTATTTAATATTTATTATTTATTATTTATTATTTATTATATAATTATTATTATTTATTATTTATTATTTATTTATTATTTATTATTTATTTAATTATTTATTTATTATTTATTATTTATTATTTATTTAATTATTTATTATTTATTATTTATTATTTATTATATAATTATTATTATTTATTATTTATTATTTATTTATTATTTATTATTTATTTAATTATTTATTTATTATTTATTATTTATTATTTATTTAATTATTTATTATTTATTATTTATGGATTATTTATGGATTAGGATTTCTCTATTCGTAATAATTAAGAGTATAATATTTTATTTATTGATATTAATTTTGATATATTTTTTCTAAAAATATTTGTGTAACTTTATTTAATATTGATGAATAATATTGGTTGATGAAGGTTATACAGTTCTATTTTTTTTTATTTTCAATTTTTAAACTTTTTTTTATTATTTTTTAATTTTTTTTTTTATATTTTTTTTTAATTTTTTTTCCATAATTATTTATTTTGTTAGGCATCATTTTGAGGAAGAAAAGAATAAAAATCATTTTGGGGGAATTTTTTTTTTTTTACCTTAAAAACTTCTTTCCAAACATTTTTTTTAAGTAATAAAAAAATATAAAAAAATATTATAATTATATACAATATAATACAAAGAGTTGATTATAAAAGTTTTTTTTTTTATTTTTTATTTTTAATAATGGTAAATTTATTATTTTTTTTTTAATGTTTTGAATAAAATAATTTATTAGGTTGAAATAATTAAATTATTTTATTATTTTTAGTTTTTTAAAAAAAAAGTTGAAATTTCAAACGAGATTTATATATTTTTTTTTGAAAATAGAGTTTATTCAATTCTGATAAAAGTGTTATCAAAAAGATAACAAAGACTCTCTAAAATTATAATTATTATAATTAAAAAAAAGCTGTCATTATTATTAAAAAAATAACAATTATTAAAAAATTAAATAGTATATTATATTATTATTATTATAAAATATTATTAAAATATTAATATTAAAATTATAAAAAGTTAATTTGAAATAAAAGCATTTTAGAAAGAAAGTAAATAATTTAATAAAGTTTGTTGATTATTCTTTATTATTTTTTTTTTCTTTTTTTTATTTTTAATTCAGTAAAAGAAAGCATTTATTTCTTTATTTTCTTTTTTTTTTTACTTTTAATTCTTAATTCATTGAAGGATTCAACTTTTAAAAATAAAAAAAAAAAATAAGAAACTCTTAAATTTAAGTTTAGGTATAATTAAAAAGTTTAAAAATTAGTTAAAATTTTTTAAATTTAATTTTATTATTAATTTTTTTAAATTATTTCTTAATTATAATTTAAATTTTTTTTTTTTAATATTTATTTAAAATTATTATTTTTATTTATTTAAAATTATTATTATTTATTTAAAATTAATATTTTTATTTATTTAAAATTAATATTATTATATTTATAATTATGAATTTTTTATTTATGATTACTGTTTAATTAATAATAATTATTGCTTTATAATTACTTTAATCTTATTTTTTATTATTTTTTTATATATTAAAGTTAACAAAAAAAAAAGTAATTTAATTATTAGTCCCTTTATGTTTTTGGTATTTTATGGAGATGGAAATTAGACAAAATTAACAAAGATTGTTGATAATTACTACTTTTTAACTTTATTTCATTTAATGTATTATTAATTATAATTTATTTCGTTACAATAAAATATTAAATGTACAAGTCAATAAATTATTGTTGTTATTCACTATTAATACTATTTTTAATTTCTTATTGTTATTATTCTTTAATAACAAAATTATTTATAAATAAAAAAGTAAATAATAAGATTCCATTATTAAATATCTATTTTATAATTATTAATTAATTATTATGAATTATTGATTTTTCTATTTTTTAATTATATTTTTTTTTATTATTATCCATTAATAGGATTATTATTACAATTTATTATATATAAAAATTTATTATTGATGTAATCATAATTAATACCTTTTTTTTTTTTATTAGCACAGTATTATAAATGTCAAAAATTCTTTTTCGAATTCTTGATTTTACAGATATTCAAATTTTGATATTCTAATGGTTACTTTTAATAGAGTTTTCATTTTTTTAATTCAATAAAATAAATATGAAATAGAAAGAAGTTGGTTTTCCTTTTTTAAAGATAAAAGATTTTTTCAATTTTTAAAAAAAAAAATATTATTAAGTATTACTTTTAATATTATTTATAGAAAAAATATTAATATTAATTTCTTCTTTTCAATATATCTTTATTTCATTATTATTTATTTTTACCTTTAAGAAATCAGAGTATTAAATACAAAAAAAAAGTAATGAAATAATAGTTATAATGAAAAGGTAAAAGAGTTAAAAGTTACATTCTCTTTAATAATAATAAATACTATACTGTGAATAGTACATAAACATATTTATTTTTTTTTATATATAAATAAATAAATTTATTTATTTCATATTCATTATTTCTTTTTTTTTTTTCCTTTTTTTTATACATACATGTAAAATAACAAAAAATTAATAATATTAATAATGACGTTTTTCAATATTATTATTACTACATGACATTTCAATGAATAAAAAATAAAATAATTCATAGTGTTTTTCAATTTTTTTTTTAATAATATTTACAATGAAATCATAAAGCTTTATGTTGTATTTACATATATATAAAAAAAAAAAAAAAGAAAGATAATGAAATGAATTGTTTATAAAAAAAATCACATTAATTTGCATTATTTTCTTTATAGAAGTCTACTAAATCACCATTAGTTTTATTTAATACATATTCAGAAGAGCCAGTTTTTAAAGTTCCATCTTGACACATATTAGATACTTGATCAGTCTCTCCCTTGTCATAAACTTGTTTACTAGCCGTCACTGCATAAATGTATTTTCTTCCAGCTTTTTAATTTAAATAAAAAAAATAAAAAAATAAAAGAAATATAAAAATATAAAATAATATTAAATATTTATTTTTTAATTTAGTTTTTTTGCTTTTTTCTTTCTATTTTTAAATCATAAATTATTATTTAGGCCTATTCTAATTTATAAATTTATTTCCTTCTTTCTAACCAAAGTTCTTAATTATTCTATTAGATTATTTTTTTATCTATATATATTTGTTTTTATCTATCTATACTATTTATATATATATTTCTTTTTTTTTTTTACAAAAAAACAAAAAATATACTTACTTTGAGGTCTACGAATGATATTTCCATCGGTATCAATTTCAACGACGACATAATAGCCTTCCTCCACGGCAGTTTTCACAAAAGCACTGGCTGTATGGGCATCGACGAGGTACTTGGCAGCGGAAGCGCCAACAGCAACGGCACTGGAATCATTAATATAAAGTTTATAATCACCATCATTGATTAAAGCTCCAACGACCTTGGTACCGCTTGGTTTAGCAATAGCTTTACAAGCATTCGTATCTACAGTGTCTGCATCGATAGTTTGTTGGGTTTCAGTGGCACTACATTCAATGTATGGAACATTATCATCATCGGAGGCAGCATTTTTGAGATAACCGATTGTCGTGGTATCAGCAACACAGGTGGAACCATCCGACTTATACAAAGTACCAGTAGTTTCTGCCTTATCTACTGCAGTTAATAAAGCTTTACTTGCATCGGCAATATAATAGTTTCCAGAAGCTAATGCATGAAAATTATGTGGTAATAGATAATAAAAAATAATTAGTACAGAATATATTAATTGAAATAGGTATTAGTGTATGAAATTTTCTCTTTTTATTTTTTGTTCTGCTTGTTTTTTTTTTTTGTTTTGAATTTAAATATTTCTAAAAAAAAAATTAATAATAATAATAATAATAATAAATTTATTTTTCTATTGATAAAGATAGGTTTTACATGAAATGAAGTATCATTAAAACGTATCCATTTTTTTTTTTACTTATTCATTTATAATGATTACTATTTTTTTTATTCTATCTTTTATTTTATTGTTTGTTAGCTATCTCTAAATATTTTTACGACAACTATTCAATTTTTTTTAATCTTATTATTATTTAATTTATTTAATAAAAAAAATCGTTTGATACAAAAAAAAAAAAGGAGAAAATTTCGAAAATAAAAATAATACAAAAAAAAAATAATTTCAAACTATTTCAAAATTAATAAATAGAAAAAAAAAATTTTTTTTTTATTTACCTTGAGTGGTAAGAGTGGCACTTCCTTTACCATCCACTGCTACAATGACAAAATCACTTTTTGAAGTGGAGGCAATGAAAGTACCATCGGTAGTATGAGCGGAAACTAAATAACTGGCAGCTGAGTCTAACTCAACAGAATTGGTACCGTCAATGCAAAGTTTATATTTTTCATTGTAAATTAAACTACCACTACCAGAAGTCGAGCAACTATTTGCTCCTGGTTGGGCAATAGAGGAACATTGATGAGCATGAGTACATTTGATGTATGGGATGGTAGAGGCATTTGTTGTATCAGCATTTTTGAGATATCCAACAATGGATGAAGTGACATCAGTACATGATGTTTTATCTTGGCAATGGTAAACTTTATTTATATTTGCATCAGACACTGCTGTTACGAAAGTATTTGAGTTATCTAGAATGTAGTAACCCTCATTACCTTTTAAATTTTATAAGTATTATAAAAATATTTTATAGATTGATAATAAATAAGTTATGAAAAGATATTGTAAATATAACTTTTTTATGCTCTGTTTTGATAATGTATATCAAATAAATAATTCAATAAGAGTAAAAAAGATGAAATATAAGATAATAATTAAAAAAAATACTTACAATCCTTTGCGTTTGTAGCTGGATTACATTCTCCTGGTTCTTCTGTTGATCTTGCTACAGTTTCCCATGATTTATTTCATTTAATAATTTTTAAGTTTGATTAGTATGTTTTATTTGTTATTTAAGTTATTTTTTTTAATATATAGATAGAGTAAAAGTATATTTTTATTTTAATGATAAATTCCTTTTGATTACTTTCTCTTTTTTTTAATAAAAAAATAAAATAACAAAAAAAAATTATAGATATATATATATTGAATTTTTTTTTTTTTTTGATATATATAAAATATTTACGATCAATGGTAACAGTGGTACAGGCACCATCTTCACATTTCATGTAATCATCACAATCATTCGTTCTATTATCACAGTAATTCGTTTTTCTTCCGGTCACAATTTTTGAATCATTATCCACACAATAATCATCCGCTAGGATAGGAAAGAGTAATTAGAGAAATTAAAATAAAAAAAAAAGGTATGAATAAAAATAAAAAAAAAAGTTTAATTAAAGGGGTAAATCAATGATATAGAGAATGATCGATGGTAATATTAAATGACCATATATTATTATGATACTATTTATAATGTAAAAAAAAAAATTTTTTAAAAAATCAAAAAAAAAAAAAGATGATATAGTAACAAGGATGATCATCATATCTTTTTCTTTTTTTTTTTCACCTTATATCATCATTTTTTTTTTTTTTTTTCACTTGGATTGAATATACATACCAGCTAATAATTTATCCACAATAAAGTATTCGTCTGTCGTAATAATCAAATTATTCTGGGCAAATGGTGAGTTAGTGGCGGTAACGGAATCTACTACTAAATAGTCGCCAATGGCAGCTGCAGCTACACTTTTTGCGGTAGTGAGACAAAGGTGGACTGCATTACTGCTATATTTTATTAAACTTCCAATTTCATCTGTACCATCACAATCATCATTATCAGTAACGCTAGCGTTAGGAGTTGTTGATCCACTTCCACCTTCCTTTACATAAAACCAAGTATCAGTACCAATTTGAACATAACCCGTGGTTTGCTGGCATACCTTATCACCGCCACATTGATAAAGTATTAAATTGTCTGTACTACTACCAATAGAGCCAGAAGTACCTAATTGAAGTGCTAATTGTGAGGTATGATCAAATACGTATACTCCTTTAGGTAAAATACCGGCATCAGTAGCACCACCTTCACCATAATCATGAATTTTATTATTATTATCAATACAATACTTCACTGTAGTATTTAATGTCGCGTCAGTATTCACTGACGGTGAATTACATGAAGGAAGACCTTTTTTATTGAAATTTTTTATTAAGATTCAATAATAATATTATTAAAAGAAAATATTTATTAATAAATAATGATCAAAAAAATTATAATGATAAGTTTTTCTCAACTTTTTAAAATATATTATATTTTTTTTGAACTATAAAATAATACATTTTTTTTATTTATTTAATTTTTTTTTTTATTTTATTTTTTATTTTTATTTTTTTATTTTTGTTTTTTAAGAACTGAATTTACTAATTAGTACAGTTCTTTTATGAATCTTTATAAATTAAAATAAAATTTGCTAAAAAAAAAAAAAAAAAATAAAAAAATAAAAAAATTAAAATATACTATTAGAGAAAGCAGCAGCTGCGAACTTCACAAGAGTTAAAAGACCAACCACACTACATTAAATAATATATATATGATAAATATTAACATTCATATTTTTAATAATATTTATTAAAAAATAAAATTAATACTAAAAACATAACATATTTATTAATTTTTTTATTCGATAAAAATATATTTTAAAAAAAATAAAAATTAAAAATTAAAAAATAAAAAAAAAAAAAATCGGAATTCTTTTTACTTTAGGAGCTTTCCAAACATTTCTAAGGTTAACAATTATAGTTTAAAAAGAAAAAAAAAATTAATTATAATTAAAATATAAAAGTAGTTTTTACTTATTTACACTAAAATATAAGTTTTTTTTTTCCTTTTGTTTTTGTTTGTTTATTTTATTCGTTTTGCTTTTGAATAAAAATAATTTAAATGGAAAAAAAATTATTTTTATTAGTTTATGAGTTTTTAAAAAAATTTTTTTTTTTTTTTCCATTTCAAAATTTCAAAGAAATTTATATTTTTTGTAAAATTAAAGTTCCATTATTAGTGATAAAATTTTCAAGTTTAACTTTTTTTCATTTTCAATGAAAATAACCATAAAAAAATAATTATAGCTTCTTCTACTGAAAAAACTTATGATAAACTCTAACACAATATCCATTAGGACCATTATGTTAATTTCAAAAAAAAAATAATCTTTAAATTGAAAAAAGTTTTTTTTTTTTTTTTTGAAATTTGAAATTCAATTTCAATTTCTAATTGTTTTTATTTTTAATTATTATTTTATTATATAATAACAAAATAATAATCTTAACTCCATAACTTAAAGTCCACATAGTAAAACAATAATAGCTGAATAATCTCCTATGGTTGCCTTATTTTTCTATTTTTTTATATATATATATATTAGTAAATATTTATTATTAAATTATTATTAATAAAAAATTATATATTGAAAAAAAATTTTTGGTAAGAACCTGAATAATTTTAAATAAAGGATTAGGTATTTATAAATATTAATAAATAATTAATAATTAATAATTAAATTAAATAATAATTAAATAATAAATATTAATTATTAATTATTAATTATTGAATAATAAATAGTAAATAATAAATAGTAAATAATAAATATTAAATATTAAATAGTAAATATTAAATATTAAATATTAAATATTAACTATAATTAATAAATAATAAATAATATTTTGTATATAATAAATATTAATTTTAAATTTTCAATAATAAATATTAAATATTAATTAATAAATAATAAATAATTAATAATAAATAATAATAATTAATAAATATTAAATATAAAATAAATAGTAAATATTAAATAGTAAAATAGTAAATAGTAAATAGAAATTAAAAAATAATAAAGGAAATTATTAAATTTCATCGTTAAAGCTATAGATAAAAAAATACTTATTTTAATTATAAATTATAATACTTTATTAATTTTTTTTCCTTATATTATACAAAATTCATTTATGGATTTATTTTTTACGTTTCATCTTTATAACTTTTATATTTTACAAGTAATATATAACTTATGGTACATTATTTTTTACAAAATTTTAAAATATCAAATTTTATATATAAATAAATGTTATGTTAATCCTAAGCTCCTACAGTACGATTTTTCTTATAGTAGGCAACAGTAGTTTCATCAAGTGAATTATTAACACAACTATCTTGATATTGTCTCTTATATTCATCCATAATACTTTTATTTGCACAAATTGCATTAGCAATTGTATCTCCTTTAACAGCAATAGTTTTTTTGTCATCGTCTTGTTTTACATAGAAATATCTTTCTGTAGTTTCAGCAAAGGTTAAAATAGTAGCTTTATTATTGGTTGAATCAACATTTAAAACTACAAAACTACTGTCTTTAGAGGTGATACCTAAATCGGTAATACCATTACCGGCATCCATTAAATATTTATTTGAAGCAGTCAAATCAATACCTGTATCACCATCTATAGCATTAACACAAATATTTCCGCTGGTAATAATTTTTCCTAAATGACCATTGCAATCATCGGCTGTTTCAATTGATGCTGCGGAGCATGTAACACTTGCACCACCCTTACAAATAATATATCCAGAGGAATATTGTCCATTATCAACTGCTTTATAATAACCAATTTGTGGTGTTTCTGCTGTACAAGCACTTCCACTGGTAGTACATTTATATAATGCTTCTGAAATGATGGCATAACCACCTTCACCTAATTATAGTATAATTTTTTTTCATAATTAATAATGTTAATGCATATAAATATTATCATACAAATAAAAAAATATATATATTTTTTTAAATGAATCAATTTACAGGTATTATTTGTGTCAGCAGTAGCAGTACAAGTTCCAGCAGGAGGAAGAGTACAACTTTCTGTATCTTCTTCACAAGTACCTTCACTACAATTATAATATTTAGAACAATTGGTTTCATTACAGAAATTGTCTTCTCTTGACATAAGAGAAGCATCAGTAGAACTGTAACAATATTCTTCGACTACAGGTATATTTTTTTTTTATTTAATTTCAAATTAAATATAATATAATAAAATAAATAAAATAAGTAAAAAAAAAATTATAATTTTTATAAAGTTTTAACAAAAAATTCTTTATCACTTAATAATAATACAAACCATCTAAAAGAGTATCATGAATCATGTAATTGGTACCAACTAAGACTGGAATAGTATGAGCAGTAGCATCAGTTGTAAATGGATTTGTTGCAGCGGTCGTTCCACTCAAGAGATAATCACCAGTTTCTGTAAAACCGACCGTTATACTATTGGGGTCAGAATAGCCAAGACAAAGTTCATTACTAACATCTAAGGTACCAATAATTCCATCACAACTGCCACCAGTTGGTGTGACCCCTTCATTTTTATTTCCTTTTGCAATAGAGTAGTAGTTACCAGAATCTTTAATAAAACCATATGATCTTTCACAGCTTTCAGCATTACAATTGTAAATAGCAATTTTTGCAATATCTGACGAAATATCATCACTTAAACTGCTACTGGCATCAGTAATACTGGTGGTAGTCACACTCATAATATTTACTTGTGATAGAGCTAATGCTTGTTCTACTTTATAGCAACCAGAAGTATTTTCAATGGCATATAATATATTATTTTTAATACATAATGTATCAGCAATTTCCTCACCAGAACATGAGGTTAAACTTTTTTCACCACAATCATCAATTTCTTTTTATATGATATAATATTTAATATTAAGTAAAAATAAAAAAAAAAAAAAAAAAAAAAAAGATATTAGATATAAAGATTTGAATTTAATAACCGAAACAAAAAAAAGAAATAATGAACTTTCAAATAAAATTTTTTATATCTCTCATTTAAATTTTCAAAAATGAAAAAAAAAAAAAAATTTACCCGGAGCATCCTCTTGAGTAGCAGAAACCAATTGACTTCCCACAAGGAATAAAGTAACTACACTGTAAATATGAATTAAAAAAAAAAAATAAAAATATAAAATATATTAGAAATGTTATTTCACATTGTAATTTAATAATTACGATTTCAATGGTTATTTATTATATATTCATTAAAAAAAAATTAAACTCTAATACCATTTCTATTTTAATTGTTTTATATTATTAAAAAAAAATTATCTCACCTGAAAAACTTTTTAGTAAACATCCTTGAGTGGAACTTAATAAAAAAAAAAAAAATGATTATAACTAATTACAGAAGATTGTAATTTTTATTTATTTACAATATATTACAATTTCTTTTTTTTTTATATTTGTTTGTTTGTTTTGAATAAAAATAATTAAGAAAAATTATTTTTATTATTTTATGAGTTTTCAAAAAAAAATTTTTTTTTTTTTTCCATTTCAAAATTTCAAAGAAATTTATATTTTTTGTAAAATTAAAGTTCCATTATTAGTGATAAAAATTTCAGGTTTAACTTTTTTTTACTTATAATGAAAATAACTAAAAAACAACCATATCTTCTTCTACTGAAAAAACTCATAGTAAACTCTAACACAATGACTATTAGGACCATTATGTTAATTGCAAAAAAAAAAAAAATAATAATAATAATTTTAAATTAAGAAAAAATATATTTTTTTTTTTGAAATTTCAATTTCAATTTAGAAATTTTTTTATTTTTTATTTTATTATATTATAATTATAATTACATTATTAATTCCATAACTAAAATATATATAATAAAACAGTAATAACTAAATTATCTCTTATATAAATAATAATATTTATTATTAATTATTCTCATTAAAAAATCAAATTATATTTTAAAAAATTTTTTATTGTCAGTTGTGAGAACTGAACCTGCATAATTTTGAATTTAAGGATTAGGTAAATTAATTATTAATAATAAGGTATCGTGCTTTTAACAATGTGGCTTATAATATTTTTAAAATAAAGCCATACATTTTATGATATTCTATACAATCATAAATATATAACTAATTTATTTCAAAAGAAATAATAATATATTTTTCAATTAAATATTATTAAATAACTATTTCAAATGAAATAATAATATATTCTATTAAAAAATTATAAAAAATTATATATACAATTGAATATTGATAAATTATATATAAAAAAAAATATTTATTATTTATTTAATTATTAAAAAACAAGCCACATATAAACATACGCCACGATTGAGAAATACACAAGATTCTTAATAATATAAATTTACCTAATCCTTAAATAAATAATAAATAATAAATAATAAATTATAGATATTAAATTTCAAATATTAAATAATAAGTAATAGAATAATAATAATTAAATATTACATATTAAATAATAACGAATAACTAATAAAAAGGAGTATTTATTAAAAAATAATAAATAAATAATTAAATAACACTCAATTAATAATAATAATAATTAATTAATAATTTAATAACTTTTTAAATTAAATGCCATAATAATTTACTGGCTTTTTAAATTAGGTAAAATATATATTCACATTTCTTAGGCAAGCCTTTTTTTATTTTTTGAAATTAAATGCATTTTTTAATATATAATGATAGTTTTATGTATAATAAAATTGTACATGATTAATACAATATTGTAAATTAAATGTAATTAATTGTAATTCATACTAATAATAATAAAAATATGTATTAATTATTTTTATTATTCTCTTTAATAAAGTTTATTAAACACCAAAAACAAATATTGAGAAAATTAGATATATTTTTAGAATAACATTTTATATATAATACTTAATATTTAATTTTATTTATCTTTATTTTTTATGATTACAAAAGTGTATATATTTTTAACAAGGTTACATTTTATTTCTTTTATAATTTTATTTAAATATAATAATATTCTGATTGGGTAAAATATATTAAAGTCATTATTAAGTATTTATTTTTTTTATATTCTAACATTCCTCCTAAAATATGACTTTCCTAAAATGTCATATTTTTTATTTATATTATTTCAAATAAAATATAAATCATCAATTTTTGTTAATAAGGAATTTCTAAATTTATCCATTAATGTCCCATTTAAATACTTCGTAAACCCATCAGCGAGATTGTTTTCGGATTTTATATATTTAAGATAGATTTTATTTTCTTTGACTATTTCTCTTATGTAATGAACCCTAATGTCTACATGTTTAGTTTTTGGGTTGATAGTTTGATTTGTAGCGTTATAAATAGCTGCTTTATTGTCAACATTTACTTCAATATTTTTAATATTTAAGTTCAATTCTTCGAATAAATTTAAGTACCATATACATTGTTTACCGCATTCACTAAGACTGTAATATTCGGACTCGGCTGTTGAAGTCGATATTGATTTTTGTAACTTTAAACACCAGCTTGTTGGTGCACCGCCAAATGTTATTAAGAATCCTGTTGTTGAACGTCAAGTTTCCAAGTCACCTCCGTAATCCGAATCGACATACGCTTTAACATTCGGATTATTTGTGAAATTTATTCCATATTTTTTAGTTCCTTTTAAATATCTTAATATTCTCATTACGTTATTCCAGTCTTCCATATTTGGTTCCTTTGCCCTTCTAGCTGCTTTTGATACTGAGAAGATAATGTCGGGTCTTGTACATATACTGAGATATAATAAATTTCCTATTATGCTTCTATATTTTGTTTCATCTACTTTTACCTTCCTAAGATCTTCATTTTCAATTGGAGTCATAATTCTAAGAGGTGTACAATTTTTCATATTAAACTTAGAAAGTAATTCATCTATATATCTGTGTTGATGTAAAAAGTAACCATTTTTATGTTTTATAAATTTTATTCCAATAATATAATCAACATTACCTATATCTTTCATTTTGAACTTTTTCTCAATTAATAATTTTACACTTTCTATTGTTTTCTTTGATCCTGATATTAAAATATCATCCACATATATAGCTAACATACTTAAAAGTTTTCCTTTATTAAATTTAACGTACAGACAAGGTTCACTTATAAGTCTTTTATATCCAATTTTTATTAGATAGCCATTTAATTTATCATTCCACTTGGCACCACTTTGTTTCAGTCCATATATTGCCTTCTTCAATTTCCAAAATTTCTTATTGTAATCTTCATGTCCTTTGGGTGGTTTCATATACAAATCTTCATTTAATTCAGCATTTAAATAGGCGGCAGTTATATCTATTTGGTTTATTTCAAAATTGTTCTGAGTGGCAATTGCTGTAAAGATTCTTATTGAATCCTGTTTTAAGGTAGGTGCAAAGGTTTCTTTATAATCTATGCCGTATTCTTGCCTAAATCCCTTTGCTACTAATCTTGATTTTCTTTTGATTATTTCTCCATTTGAGTTTCGTTTGAATTTGAAAATCCATCTTGATGATATTAAGTTTGCGTTCTTAGGTATTTTATCAATTGTTTCATATACTTTTAGATTTCTCATATTGTCGAGTTCATTATCAACTGATTTTAACCATTCATTTTTATCATTTAAATTAAAGATATCATCATAATTATTTGGTTCGCGTAATTCTTTTAATGATTTTTGTTTTTTGTTATTTGAATTTAATATGAAGTTTTCATTTCTATTTCTTTTTCCTAAATGTATGGAAGATTCTATGTTAAATAATTTGTTATTCGTTAAGTTATTAATGATTCGTTGTTCATTGTTGTTATCTTTATTATTGTTTGAATTATATCTGTCTATATTTGAATTATTATGATTGTTTTTATTACTGACAGTGATCATATTGTCGTTTTTATTAATATTATTATTTATTTTGTTATTATTGCTGTTGGTAGTGTTGTTGTTGCTGTTTGTGTTATCGTTGTTATTAATTTTATTGTTACTTGTGTTATTGTTATTATTATTGTCGTTGTTGTCAATGTTATTATCTTGAGATTCTATATTATTATTATAATCTTTGTTTTGATTATTATTAATATTTTTGGTGTTGTTATTATTGTTGTTTCTTCTTTTGTTATATGTTCTTTTATTTTTTATTTGAATGTCTTTACTTGGTATATTATTTTCATTTATTTGAGTATTATTGTCTAATATTTGAATATTATTTGACTTATTGTTATTATATTGATAATACGGATTATTATTGTTAGTATTATTAAAGTCTTTGCCATGGTTTATATCATACGTGTTATCATAAAAGTAGGTATTATCATTCCTCCTTATTATATTATTGGGAATAAAATTTGAGATGTCATTATCGCAATGAGATAAATGTGAATTTCCTGGTGTAAATTCAAAGAATTCAACATTTCGTGAAATTATAATTTTATTATTTGTTATATCAAGAATTTTGTATGCTGTGGGATTATCAACATACCCCAAGAATATGTCAGGAGATGAGTTATTTTGAAATTTGGTACGGAATAGTTTTGGAACATAATAAAAAACTTTACATCCGAAGACACGTATGTTTGAATAATCAACTTTGTTATTGGTTAAAAGTTCATATGGAATTTTATTATTTATCCCTTTATGAGGGATTCGATTATGAATGTAGTTCGAAGTAGAGACGGCGTCTTCCCAAAATTGTAAGCTAAGTTTTGCGTCATTTAACATTGACTTTGCAGAATTGATTATAGTGCCGTTGAATCGTTCAATCCTACCATTTTGTTGTGGGTGGTAGGGAACAGTAAATTGATGTTGTATTCCAAAGTCAATGCAAAATTGTTTGAAATTTTTGTTGTTAAATTCGGTACCATTATCTGTACGGATATATTGAATTCTTTTGTTAAATTGATTTTTTATTTTATTAAACCAATTAAGGAAGTGATAAAAAGTTTCTGATTTACTCTTCATAAAGAGAGTCCACCCAAATCTTGAATGGTCATCCAAAATGGTTAAGATATATTTATTGTCATAGATAGAGTTTTGTATTGGACCTATAAGATCCATGTGTATGAGTTGAAATATATTTTTGGCACTATTATATGATGATTTGAAGGGCTTATTTTTAAGTTTTGAATAACTACAAATAGGGCACTTTGAGTTTATGTTGATTTTTAAAATTTTATCTTTGATACTATTGATATTAAAATGGGCAAAACGACGATGCCATAAATTTAGTTTATCAATTGATTTTAAATGTGTATAATTGATTTCAACCAAATTATTATTATGTTGGTTGTTTTGAAAATTTAATGGTTGAGTTGAAATCCAAAATTTAAATGTATTAGATTGGTTCGATTTAATTGATAATATTCTTTGATTGTGTTCATCATAAATTAGTGCATATGATTTATTATTAGTATTATTGAAAATTATTTTGTATCCTTGTTGTGTAAGATTTCCAATTGATAATAAATTTTTATTTATTTTTGGTGAGTAATAAACATTCTTAATGATTATTTTGTGATTATTAATGTATCCTATGAGATCTCCTTTAAATTGTGTTGATATAACTTGATTATTAGCTAAATAAACTTTGTCATTGCACTTTTGAATATTATGTAATTTATTTGAATGACCAGTAATATTTATTGATGCACCGGAGTCCAATATCCAACACATCATTTCTTTTTGTTTATTTTCTTCGTTTTGTTTATTTACTTCGGCAAAATTAATATCAAGGTTTTCTTGAGAATTGTAATCCTTGGTAAAAGAATCGGCATAGCTTGTATCGTACCTTTCTTTTCCCATGAAATTTGCATAATTTCTACGTTTATTAAATTTTCTTTTAAAATTATTTCTTCTTCTTTTGAAAATTTTTCTTCTTTTTGTTATTATTTTTATCATCTCTTCTAATTTTACAGTCATAAAAGAAATGGCCCCATTTACCACAATAATTACATCTACCATTTTTGGTCTTTTTAGTAGATGTTTTTATTTTAGTAAGTTTTTTCTTATTTGTATTAATGTTAGTATTATTTTCTATTGAAAATATATTTTTATTATTTTGATTATTTGTTAAGGATTCTTTTAGGTTTGAAGAGATTATTTCAGGCAATACATCCTTAACATATTCACTGCATTTATTCCAATCATTTTTAAATTGAAACACATTAATCCAACGAAGTTCTTCTGGGAGGCTTCTGTTAAGGATGCCTACTTTAACACTCGATTCAATGTCATTATCTATTTTCTCGAGTTCATCAAGTGTGTTCTGTAGTTCAGCAATAAATATATTAATGTCCACTTCTGGGTTATACTTCAAATTATCGAGTTTGGTTTTAAGTTATAATTTACGCGTGTTGATGTTTTTGGTAAAAGATCTTTTTAGAATCTTCCACAATTCAAAGGCGGTTTTATTTGATCCTTGCACAATGTCTTGTGTTTTTTCTCCAATACTGTTTAGGACGATCCATTTTGTTGTGATATCGTTATTGATATCAACTATATTGGTATTTTTGTCATACACCAATGTGTCATCAAATTCATCTTCGATATACTCAGATAGGTCATCTTATATATCTCTCTTCCTTAATTTCTTAACTTTTTCTTTGGTGATATAGCCAACTAGGTTGTTAATTGATAATAGATGAAGGATTTTGGTTCTCCATCTATTATAGTTTTCAGTATTTAATTCAACTACTCTGTTAAAATTTTCAGAGTAGTTAAATTTAATTGTTGGCCTGATGTCAATGGGTTCTTCAATGGTAATTACTTCATTTCTATTGTTTCTTCTTGTGTTAGCCATTGTGGAGAATTTTAAATTAATTTATTTTTTTAATAATTTATTAATATTTTATATTATGCGAATATTTTTTTTTATTTAAAATTTTAAAGAATAATTGATGAGGGATATGTTGTATGTCTGGATTGTTTATTTATACATATTCAATATATTGATTAAAACCTTATTCTATTTTCATTAAATAAATGTAAATTGAAATATATATTGTTTAATATTTCCTTGATAATTTATAATGAACTTTAATAATATATATTTTTTGATAATTGGTTAAGTTATATTTATTACTTAATAAAAAAATTATAAAATAATATAATTCAGAATTATGATTGGTTTCTATTTTTATCTTATTTTTTAATGTAATATTTTTCATTATGCTATTTGAAATTAATTTAATTAAACATTTATATTATTGGTTTTTTATGTTTGAAAAAGGTATTTATACTTGATTTACATTTATTAATATTGGAATTAAAAATATATATGTTTTTTTTTTTTTTTTTTTTAATTTTATTGTTAATAATTGACAATAATATTTTCAGTTCAAATTAATTATTTGACTGACCATATGATTTTCAGTTCAAATTAATTATTTGACTGACTATGTCATTTTTTAGTTCATATTATAATTTGACTGACTATACTATTTTTACAGTTCAAATTAATTATTTGACTGACCATATGATTTTCAGTTCAAATTATAATTGACTGACTATTTTATTATTTTATTTTATTATTAATTTTTTTTTTTTTTTTTATTTTATTTCAATATAAAATTTTATTGATAATACTAATTTTCAGTTCAAATTATAATTGACTGACTATATTATTTTTTCAGTTCGAATTATAATTTGACTGACTATAATATATATGTATATTTTTATATACAATGAATGAATAATGATATTATTAAAATGTATTAATCCCTCATTAATTTATTTATTTATTTATTTATATTTTTTTTTTTTTTTTTTTTTTTTTTTTTTTTTTTTAAAATATTTTTGATAATATATTTTGATTTAATTATTATGAAAATAACAAAGTTAATTATGTAGATTCATAATTAATTAAATTATTTCTTTGATAATTCAAAATTAGATGTTATTATTGATAAATATAAAAATGATTTTTAATATTAAAAATAAGAAAGCATTAGTTCAATTTATTTATAAGATGAATATATTTATATATTAATTATGTAAATTATAACTTAACTTATGGTTAAGCTCAGTTGTAGACTGAGACTCTTAATCTATTAAACACCAAAAACAAATATTGAGAAAATTAGATATATTTTTAGAATAACATTTTATATATAATACTTAATATTTAATTTTATTTATCTTTATTTTTTATGATTACAAAAGTGTATATATTTTTAACAAGGTTACATTTTATTTCTTTTATAATTTTATTTAAATATAATAATATTCTGATTGGGTAAAATATATTAAAGTCATTATTAAGTATTTATTTTTTTTATATTCTAACAATGGAACGTGATATTAAATAACATAATAAAAATAAATAAATCTATTGGATAAAAAAATTATTTTCTATATTTAATCTATGCAAACATAATAAATAGATAAATAATGAATAATTAAAAAATAATTTTTTTTTTTTTTTTATAGACTGAAGACTTTGGTCTTCCCCATATAGTAATATGGGTGTATGATTAACTGCCATACCAGTACGGCGTCGACGCTCTCAACTCCCCATAAGCAAAGAAACTCCATATAGAAGCACCCTACGCGATCCTCGAGGGAAAGCAGAGCCAACTATAGGTGGCGTCCCTGCCATCCCAGAGGAGCTGGACACTGTAAATCCTCTCAGACAAGGCTTACGCAATGGGATTCTTATAGTGTTAGAAATATAGAAAACATAGAAAGTATACCTACCTGAGTATCGTTTAACCCCTAACCTTTCACGCAAAACCCAAAGGGAAAAATCGTGAAGATATGATACTTGTGGGATCGATTAAAAAATAATAAATAATAAATAATAAATAATTGAATAATAATAAATAATAAAAAATAAATAATAGTATTTATTAATTATAAATAATAAAAAGAATATTTTTTAATAAATAATAAATAATAAATAATAAATATAAATATAAAAAAAGAGTATTGAACTTAACTAAATAGAAAAGAATAAAATTTTAGTTAATTGTATATTTAAATGATAAATTTTAGTAAAGTATATCAATAATACAAAGTATTTATTATTACTATTTCTAAAATCAAAATACTAACTACAATTCGCTGTATTTCTATATATAATAAAATACTACATTTATAAAAATGAATAATGTATGAGATAATGAAATAATCTTAGTACTCCTATATTCTTTCTATTTTAAATGGTAGTGAATTAAATTCATTAACCTTTTTCATATTTTTAAATTATTTTTTATATAATAAATATATATAATTTATTTAATTATTTAATTATGAAATGGATTAGATAATTATTTATGTTAGTTTTTTTGTAAAATTTAAATAAATAATTTAATATTATTTAAATGTATATTTAATTATATTTTAGATAAATATTTAATAATTAATATTAATAAAAATAAATAAATAACAATTTATTTAATTAAATAATTTTCATATTCAATAAATGAATAAATAATTGAAAATTAAATATATAATTCATAATAATAAATAATAATTCTAATAATAAAATACAATTATTAATTATTATTATTATTATTAAATTTAATTAATTAATAATAAATATTAAATATTTTATTATTTATAATATTAAAAAAAAAAAAAAAAAAAAATAAGCTGAGATAGTGGTATAATGAATTTTTCGAAGTTGTGAATTCTTACTTTTAGGAAATTGAAGTTTTACCTTGAAAGAAAAAAGTTTTTGAAATTTCTAAATGAATCTTTTTTTTTTTTTAAAAAAATTAACATTTCAATTTAAATAATTCAATTCCATTCATTTTCATATTTTTGTAATTTTAATTTAAAAATGAACCTATTCTAAATAATAATTTTAATAATATTTAGTAAACTTTAATTTATAAAAAAATATAAATTTATTCTGAAATTTCGAAATTTTAAAAAATCAAAAAATAATAAAATAAAAATTATTACAATAATTTTTTTTATTTTATTTAAAAAAAAAAAACTATATAACATTCGTATTACACTGTAATATATATGTAAATAATAAAAAAAACTCACCATTTTTATTACAACTGTACATAACTACAAACTTTCTTTTTAAAATCTCTCCCAAAATGTTCTCTAAGAAGTTTTTAAGGTTCATAAAAAAAAAATTAAGCCAAAATAATACTTATTTTATTAATATAGAAAAATATTTCATTAATTATTTATTGAAAATAATTATTATATTAATAAAAACAATTTAATATAGTATTGTCACTTTATTATTTTTCGGAAGTCAGTTGTCTCTGGTTTCAGCTGGTAAATTCATAAATTAATAATTTGTTCTAGATATTTTTACTTAATATTAAAAATTTTATATTTACTAATAATTAATTTTTAATTTAAAATTAAAAAAGGTTGTACATTTACTTCTTTGGATACTTGTGCTTGTGAATCATCATGTACTGATGCAGGTTATTATGCTGTTTTCCAATCTAATCCAGAAGGTAGTTTTTATACTAACGTTGATACAGGCAACCAAAATAATGGTAAATTAGTATATGTTAGTCAAATTGGTGGCTCCTGTGTTTGTGATACTATCGGAAATAGTAAAATCGGTTACTTTAAAAGTCCAGATGGTACGTACATTTCTAATAATTATGATGAAGAAGCTATAGTATTGCCAGACAATGGAAGTTCTCCAAAAAATACCGTTACTAGTGCATCGGATTGTGGCTCTGATATTGGAAACCTTATTAAATATGATGGAAAAGTATATCTATGCCTTTCTGAAGATAAAAGTGTTGAATTAAAGGATACAGGTACTGGTGAACATTACCTTATGGACAAGGCTGAAGGTAATATATTTACTGAGGATTCCACTGCTAAATACGTGAATATTGCTATTAAAGATGATGATGGTGCTTTAACTTTTGATGCTTCCTATAATGGTAATAATTAATTTTAAAATTTTGATTTTATCAAAAATTTTATTTTTCATAAAATAAATTCATAATGATATTAATTTTTTTGATATTTTAAAATAAATTTAAAAATAAAGTAATATGAAATTTATATCTACTATAATTTTATATTTTTTTTTTTATTTAATACTCGACGATATAAATTAGATGAGGAATATTGTGTCTACAGTTCCAATTTAGTGATGAGTAGAGTCGATAATTTCTGTACAAGCTCTATCTTAGATAACTTATACAGTTGCACAGATGGTCTTTGTGAAAAGTCTTCTAGTCCAAGTAAGTATCCCCAAAAAAATTAGAAATTATGTATTATTTAAAAATAGATAAGTCTTCTTATTTATTACTAGAAATATATATTTATTTACGAAAAAAAAAAAAAGATTTTAAATAAATTAGACTTTTTTCCAAATAATATATATTAATAATTTTTTTTTTTACTTTAATTAACAAAAAGTTGGAAAAGGTAATTATGTTGTTGAAGTTTCCACTGGTAATTTCAATCTTTTCCTTTGTGATTATGACTCTGGAAGTTCAGGACCGGTTACCTGTGTAAAGGACACTGAAGGAACACTTAATGGCCTCATTGTCGTTCAAGATACAGATAACGAGGATAATTACAAAGTTATTAAAAGCATCAGTAAAACAGAATTAGTGGCAATCACTGATATTAGCAAAGTAGGCGATCTCTTCCTCTATGATTGTGAAAATGGAGTCTGTCAACGTACTGATGGTTTTGTCAAATATGGAGAAAGTTTAGCCAATACAGCTTCCTGCTCTACTGGAAGTAAATGTGCTGTTGCTGCTGCAGATCTTACAATTACAGGAATCGCAGTCATTGATTATACTGACTTTAAGTTCTATGATATTTCTGATACTTCAAAAGAAACTGTTAAATATACTGTTGCTGTTAACAAAGAATATTTCTATAAGAAAGATAATGATAACTTTGTTTTAATTAAAACTGCTAATGATGGTGAAAGCTCATTAATGATTATTGGTGTAGCTAAATTCAGTAAGCTTTATAGTGTTTTTTTTTTTTTTTTTTTCATTTAAACTATCCATATTTGACATTTATAATTATTTTATTTTTTTCAAAATGAATTACTAATAGAATGTTTTTTTTTATTACTATTTGTAAAATAGTTGGTTCCTCTGTTATTGCTGATACGGTGAGCTTTGAAGTGGTAGCTAGTTGTCAACAATCCACTCAAACGACTTACACCATTTCAGGATCTATTACTAATAGCGTAGCATGTAAATTTAAACTGAATTTTCCTTATTAATAAAAATAGATTTATATTTAAAAAAAAAAAAAATTTTTTTATACTATTCTTTTAGAACATTAATAACATTAATAATATAAAAATAGGTGTAATTACTAATCCATGTGACTTAGCTTCTGTAGATGCCCAATATTGTAAAATAAAATTTTTGAAAACTTAAAGATAAAATTAATTACTTGATAATAATTAATAATATATTTTCTTCTCATTAAATTAATATTTATTAGGTGCTGAAAAAGGATATTACCTTAGAAAGGGAGATGGAGATTTAGCTGATTCGGGATCGGCTACAGGTACTTTATACTATTGTTCTACAGCTACAACTTGTGGCGTTGCTCCATCCGTTGGAATTGGTTTATATAAGAATGCTGATACCATTACCGCTGGTCGTCCAGAATACATTAAATGTTCCGGTTCTTCCTCTGGCTGTATTGCTGTAGCTGTTAAGGAAGTAGTAAATGATAATGATTGCTCTACCTCTGGTGTTGTTATTGGTGATATTATCAAGTTTACATCTTCTGATCTAACACCAGTCACTACATATAAATTATGCCTTACCGGAACTACTACTGCTAAGACAGTTCTTTTATCCTCCTCGGATAGTGCTCCCACGGATATAGAATCAAGATTCTTTATCGAAATTAGTAACAATAATGCATTCGGTAATGAGAATGAAAAATTTGTTCTAATTGAAGTCAATTCCGATGGATCCATTCTAAAGAACGGTAATTATCATTATAAATAAAAATTGAATGACCATTCTACTTCGATTTAAAACTAAAACAAAAAATTATATCTTAAAAAAAAAAAAAAATAAAATAAAATTAAATTTATAATGTTTAGGTGCCAAGACAATCAAGTATAGATACACTAATGCTGACTTCAAAGTTCGCTACAGAAATGATAAAAGTGATGTTTGTAATAATAATGGAACTGCCAATGAAGGAATTGTTGAATTTGCTTTAGATGGCGACAATGATTATTACATAAAAAAGACATCTAATTAAATGAGAAACCCAAGTAGTTTGGAAAAGTGATCCCTTGAATTCGTGGATCTTTCATTCATTTTTTCATTTTAATAAATTTAAAACTTACAAAAAGAAAAAAAAAATGTATTATATTTTTACGAAATAATTTTATACTTTTTTTTTATAAATATTAATATTAATAAAATAATTAAATAAAATTTATTATCATTTTTAATTTATATATGATATACTTTGTTAACCACCATTCAAAAAGTATTTGAAGTAGATATTTTGATGTTTATTATAAAAGTTTTTTAAAAAATTAATCATACACCTATAAATGTTTTTATATTACAAATATTCTTCATAAAAATAAAACTATATAAATTTTTATATAATTTAATTATAATGATGATATTAAAATTTTTAAATATCTTAATGATAATAATAGTAATAAATAGTAATAATAACAATAATAATAATACATAATAATAATAATAATAATAATAATTAATAATAGTTATAATAATATTAATAATAATAATAATAATAGTTATAATAATTGGTTATTAATTATAAACTTTAATTATTATTTAATTAATTATAATAATTAATTATTGAAATTTTTAATATAATTTTTATAGGCAAAAATGTTTTAAAAAAAAAATAATTGTGGTGAACGTTTACTACTAGGTTTTATAAATATTATTTTGAAAAAACATTTCAATTGAGATGTTTTTTTTTTTTTTTTTATTATTAAAAAATATTTTAATGGGATATTACAACACAGATAAATAAATTATTTCCCTACCAAAAAATGAGAATAATGAAAATATTTTTGAAATTTCGAAATTAATTTTATTAATTTTTTTTTTTTAAATTGTAATTTCAATTCAATATTCATTTTTTATAATATCATATTATATATGAAATATTTTAAGTAATAGGTTTAAAAGAGTTTTATTACAATATTTAATAAAATTTAATTTTCAGAAAAATATAAATTTTGCTTAAAATTTTGAAATTTTAAAAACCTAAAAAAATAATAAAATAAAAATTATTTTAATAATTTTATTATTTTATTATAAAAAAAAAATCATATAAAATAAATACTTATAGTTACTAAGTATAAATTGTAAATAGATAGTAAAACATTTATTTTATTTTGTTGTAAATATTTACTGAAAATGTTTGGAATAAAGATTTTAAGGTAAATACCATTTATATTATAAATTATCACGGATATTTATTAAAATTATTTCATTTCACAGTCATTTATTTAGTCAAAAAAATAAAAAAAAAACTTTTTTTATTAATATATTTTCAATAGTCTTATTGGTTTATTGTTCATTAGCCAGATCTTATCCGTTTCAGCTTCAGGAAGTACGCATTTTTTTATTTTCAATTGAAAATAATTTTATTTAAAAATTAAAAACTAAATTCTAAATATAATATAATATGATCATTAAAAAAAAAAATAAAATAAAATAAAGCTTGCAGTTTCACAACAGCTACTACAAGCAATTGTGAAGTTGGAAGTTGTACAGAAACTGACGATTTTGGTTATCATAAAGAAGGAAATTATATAATGAAAGTTACTGGTACATCTGCGTGTACTCCAGTTACTGTTCCTGGTATTTACAAAACCGTTGATGGCAAATACTATTCAGTTAATTATTCCACTAAGCAGGCTTCTGAAGTGGATAAGGTCCAAGGATGTACTGCGGGAAAAGTAGATACTACTGATGGTAAATTTTGTCTTGATGATACAAGTAAACTTGAATGGGGTGATGGGAAAAAATATATGTATGTTGATGCCGGAACAATCTTTAGCGAAAGTAGTTCTGCCACTATTATTCTAAAATCAAGTGATGGTACTTCCATAGTTAAGGATGAAACCCAAATAGGTTGGAAATTTTAATAAATATGTTATGTTTTAAATAAATAATAAATTAAAAGCATAATTTAATATTTTAAAATATAAAATTAAGATGTATTAATTAAAGTATCTTTAATTAATAATTGGATCAGATACAAAAGGTGTATATGTAGATTTCAATACAAAATTAATTAAGGATCGTAATGAAAACTTTTGTAGTGGTACTATTTTAAATAAATTATACACATGTACAGGTGGTGTTTGTACTGAGGGAAATGCTGATGGTATATTTTTATTTATCAATTATAATAGAATATTGGCTTCTTTTAATATTAACATATGTAAATTATTAATGTTATGTTTTTCATTTAATTTGTTAAATACGTATATATAATTTGTTAAATTAAAAAAAAAAAAATAGTTCAAGGTAGCGATAATCTATATATGATTAAGAACGCCAATGATGATGCTTATCATCTTTATCTTTTTACTGTTGGTGTTGATAATAAATTAACTATTGTCAAGAGAGCTAATGACAATGGTATCTATGCTTATACTGCTAGTAATCCAAGTGATATTACTTATGGTACAAAAGTTACAGAATTTACTGAAGATACTTTACCGGGCAATACCTATCTCTATTACTGCAAGGAAAGTGAATGTACTTTAACTGAAGGTTATATAAGACATGGTCAAATAAATGGTTCTGAAAAATTGGCCTATTGTGCAGGTACATCTGATAGTGCTTGCACTGATATCAGTGACACTGAAAAGACATGTACTGCAGGAACTGAAATTGGTAATGTTCAATTAGCGGAGGGTACTCCAAAGATATTCAAGTTATGTGTTGAAAATAGCGGAACAGAATCTTTAAAAGATGTCAGTGCAGGAGGTGATTTTGTAACTAAAAACAATTCTAATAAATATATTAAATACAATGTCTCAGAAAGTCTTATTGCTAAAGTTGTTCAAGGTACATTGCTTTTTTTGATTATATAAAGTTCATTTAAAAATATTTTTATTTAATTACCATATATATTTTCAAGACTATCTTTTATATTATTAACTATTAAATATATGAAATTATTATATAGAAAACGGCTACTATTTGGTTGGTAACGACAATACATTTATTAAAACGCCAGGAGATGTTACCATTGGAACTGGAGGTAATTTAATTACTTGTTCGGATAATGACTGTACTGAAAAAGCAACACCAAATGGATACTTTGTTGACGGTAGTACTAACGGTTTAATTACATGTACAAGTAGTGCTGGTAATACTTGTACTTTGGCCACATCAGGTATTACTACTGGCTACTATGTTAATTCTGACGGAGAGTTAGTTTCATGCTCTTCTAATAGTTGTTCTATAGTCAATGCCGTTTCTAATTCATTCTACATTAATGCTGGGGATGCCACCAAATTGATCTCATGTGATGCCCCAAACCATTGTATAGTAGAAGACATTGCTCTAGGTTTATACAAAACTGCCACTCCAGAAACCACAATTATTAAATGTGAAAGTACTACAGGATGTGAATCTGTAACAATAAGTGATTTATCTGAAGTTGCATGTTCCAGTGGTAATAACACAGGTAAACTTGTCGCCAATGGTAAGCTTTGTCTCGATGGAACTAGTGGTGGTATCGCTAAAGTTTTTGGTGAATCTGGAAAGTGGGTTGTGGGATATGGTGAAGGTGGTATATTTGGATCTAAAATTAGCAGTGGATCATATGGTATTGTTGATATTTCAAACACCAAAATTGTCCTTTCTGTAACTGAAACTACCGAAAATTATTACTGTAAAAATGATAGTACCTTAGAAGTGACCAATAATCCTGGTAGTTGTACAGATGGAACAACTGCAATTCCTGTTTGTAGTAATGATGGTGTTTGTAGTAGTTCTACTGAGTGTGATCTTGTAAACTTCAGTCCAGCATGTATGTATTATATATTTGGTATTATAACTTATTTAAAATTTATTTTAATAAAAAAAATTATGGATATTATTTTTTATTTTTATTCTAGGTATTGACAATGGCTACAATCTTAAATCCAACAAGGTATATTACTGTGACAGTGAAAGAGCTACGGGTGACAAATGTCAAGATGTTGCAACTATTGGATACTTTGTCAATTATGAAGCTGGAAATATTAAGAATGCCTTTAAATGTCCAACTGCTAGCACATGTGAAAATTATAGCGTTACATTAACTGAGTGTGACGCTGGAAACATTGGTTTATTATATAAGAGTGGTGAATCTGGTAGTGAAGTGGCTCATTTATGCCTTAATACGGGAAAAGGGGCAGATATGACCGATGCTAATGCTGGCAATTATATATTAGCTTATCATGCTACCAATAATCTTTTTGAATTATCCTCAACCGAATATGCAATGGTCGCAATTACTAAAAATACCGTTACATTAAATACTACATGTAAGTATTTATCTAAATATTAATATAACAATATATTTTTAGTTTTTTATATATTTAAAAGGGAAAATATTGACCAATAAAATATGTATCTAATTAATAAAATTTTATTTTTATTACAGATAAAGAAAATAGTACTTTAAAATATGTTTATACTAATGCTGATTATAAGGTTTTGGTTAGAGGAAAAGATGTATGTGTTGCTAGTTCAATTATCGAATTTGATTATAACACCAATAACAATGGAAAATGCAGTCTAACTTCAGCAGGTAAAATAAGATTATAACTATAAAATTTTTTATTATTTATTCCTTTAAAATATCTCATAATATAATGTCAACTGAAAGTAATACTAATTAAAAAATTAATATTTTAAAAAATGTATATTAATTTATTAATTTAACTATAGATTAAGTGGAGTAGAAACTAAGAATATTAAAAATTACAGTTAAATGTTAAATGACCTTATTGCTATTTAACAATTGATAAGCCAAAATAAATGAATTTCACATCATTTTTATAAAATAAATTGTATATTATTTTTAATAGAAAATAGAAAATAATGTTTGCTTAATTTTCATAAATGTGTAAATATTAATATAAATAAAATGACAAAATAAAAATTATTATTAACATAAATATATAATTTAATCTGTTATTCTTAATTCAAAAGAATATTAAAAATTAATAATAAACTATTAAAATTTTTAAATATTTATATTGAAAATTTTTGATGATAACGAAATTGTGATGAATTTTATATTTTTCTGTTAATAATTTTTAATAATAATTATATAAAATAATTATACATATAAAAACTAAAAAAAGAAACTAATAAATAATACTAATAATATTAAAATGAATAATTATTAATATTTCAAAAAATTTTTTTTTACTTAATAAAATAAAGTATCTTTATTATGCTAGTATTTTTTTTAATTAATATTATATTATTTATAAATAATGAAAAATATGTATAATTAACCATATCTCTATTTATGTTATTCTTTTCGAAATGAGATTTATTTAATGTTATAATATTTCATTATAATTATAATAATTTATTATTATTAAAATTTGTTTAAATATTCAATTATATACTATTAAATTTATTCATTTATTAATATTAAAATTTTTAATATCATAATAATCTTAATAATAAATATATTATTATTATTATTATTATTATTATTATTTTTTATAAAAATTATTAATTAAAATTTAATATATATGTAAAGGGTTAGTTTAAAATAAGAAAAATCATTAAATCTAATCCTTCAATCAAAATTATTTTCATTTTTAATTGTTATTAGAATTATATTTATTATTTATTTGTAGATTACATTACATTACATTTAATGATTTTGTAAATGTAAATGTATATACAATTGTAAATGTAAATGTAATGTGAATTGTACATGATTGATACATTAATGTAGATTAAATGTAATTAATTGATAGGAAACTGTAAATTGTAAATCTTACTAATAATAATAAAAATATGCATTAATTTTTTTAATTATTCTCTTTAATAAAGTTTATGAAAAATAATAATCTTTAATTAGTAATAAAATTAATTAATTAATTATTTTACACGTGGTATTACTATTCTTTTTATTTAAATTTATGTAAATAACATGATCAAATGAAACGTGATATTAAATAATATAATATAAATAAATCAATCTATTGGATAAAAAATTATTTTCTATCGTTAATCTATGCAAACATAAATTTTATGTTAATAAATTTAATTTATATAAGTTTTCTTTTTAAAAAAATTTTCTTTTTTTTATTTTAATGTTTATCATAGATTTAGATATATATATTTTCATAATATTGATATTATTATAAATCGAATAATTAGTGGTTTTACCTAGCTATCGATAATATTATTTTTCATTTTAATTTTTTTTTCTTTTTATATCTACTACTCATTATTTCAATTCGTTCAAGAGACGCTTTGTAAAATAGTTTTGAAAATAGTTTTGTACTTTATTAAATAATAAAAAAATGAAGAATTTTATATCTTTTCCACGAGTTTTAATTTCTTTATTCATTTTTCATATTTTTGTCAAATTTGCTTTTTTGTTCCAAAAATAATTTTTATTTTATCGTACATATTATTATTACTAATAAAATATCTCCCATAAAATAATAAATAATAAATAATAAATAATAAATTATAAATAATAAATAATAAAAAAGAGTATTTATTAATAAATAATAAATAATAAATAATAAATAATAAATAATAAATAATAAATAATTAAATAATAAATAATAAATTATTGAATAATAAATGATATATAATAAATAATAAATAATTAAATAATAAATAATAAATAATTAAATAATAAATAATAAATAATAAATAATAAATAATAAATAATAAATGATATATAATAAATAATAAATAATAAATAATAAATAATAAATAATAAATAATAAATAATAAATAATAAATTATAAATAATAAATAATAAATAATAAATAATTAATAATAAGTAATAATAAAAAGAGTATTTATTAATAAATAATAAATAAAAAATAAAAAATAATAAATAATAAATAATAAATAATAAATAATAAATAATAAATGATATAATAAATAATAAATAATAAATAATAAATAATAAATAATAAATAATTTGTGATATAAAATGAAAATAAAAATTTTAATTATTAATAAATTATTTTATTAATAATTACATAAAAATAAATAATACGAATTAAATTATCACTTGATGAATTGATATTATTAATCTTGATTTTATATAACGTGATATAAAATAGATTTATGTAATATCATAAATTCTATACAAACACATGAAATTATATCGAAATAAAATTTATAACATACATTAATAATTAAGTAATTTATAAATTAAGTTTTTTTTTATTTTTTACTATTTTTATATTTATTATATTTTTATATATTTTTGTACGTTCTAATTTTTATAAATATTTCATTATTTATATTATACTTGTTATAATTTTAAACTAAATATTTAATTCTTATTATCTTGAAATAGTTTATAATTAAAGAGGATAATGTTAGGAATACTTTTTTCTTTATATTTATTCTTTGAAGTATCAATTGCAATTGTAAAAGTAATTTTGTTGCCATTTTTAATATTTATTATATATAAATAATTTAATAATAGTAGTAATAATAACTTTAAAAATTTAGTATTATTAAATAAATATAAATTTCAAATTAAATAAATGAATAAATAAAATATATTAAAAAATTACATAAATAAATTATAAAACTTCTTCCAGAAAGAGATAAAACGAACCAAAGTTTATGATAAAAAATAATGGAATAATTAAATAATTGAATAATAAATAATAAATAATAATAAGAAGAGTATTTATTAATAAGTAATTGAATAGTTAAATAATAAATTATAAATAATAAATAATAAATAATAAATAATAAATAATAAATAATTGATTAATAAAAAATAAATAATAAATAATAAATTATACATAATTGTTTAATAATTAACAAATAATAAATAATAAATAATAAATAATAAATAATAAATAATAAATAATAAATAATAAATAATAAATAATAAATAATAAATAATAATAAAAAGGAGTATTTATTAATAAATAATAAATAATAAATAATAAATAATAAATAATAAATAATAAATAATAAATAATAAATAATAAATAATAAATAATAAGTAATAAATAATAAATAATAAATAATAAATAATAAGTAATAAATAATAAATAATAAATAATAAGTAATAAATAATTGAATAATAAATAATAAATAATTAAATAATAAATAATTAATAATGATAAACAAATAGTAAATAATAGAATAATTGATTAATAATAATAAATGATATTCATAATAATAATAAATAATAATAATAAATAATAAATAATAATATTATAATTGATACATATTAATATACATTCTAATTTTATTTATTAAGATGTAATAAAAGTATCAAACGTAAATACAAAATCATAATAGTAAAGGTATCAAACCTTATTTATTATAAAAATTGAAAGAATTTCTGTTCATCGCTCCACAATGCTTAGACGAGATATCTGCAAATTAATTTTTAATTTCATTGGAAGTCAAGCCATTTTTAATTTATCTTTAATTAAATAATAAATTAAAACTTTTTATCTGTGTTGTACAAAAGGAATGATCACAATAGTAAAATTCATTTTTTGATTTTCCATTTCAAAGTTTCAAAAGTATAAATAGATTAAACTTTTTAAACTTTATAGAACATTTTAATTAAATATTATTATTCATTTTTTGTAATTCTATTATTAATACAGACATATTTATTCGTTATTCGTTATTATTCATAATTCATATTTAATTATATTTAGCAAAGTATTTGTTATTATTTAAATTAATATTACTATTATTTATTTTTTATTATTATTTATAGTTAGTATTATTTTATTAATAAAATATTAAAATGTTTTTTTTTTAAAGTCAATGAGACTTTTGAATTTTATTATAATTTAAAGTTTGTAATTAAAAATTTAAAATTTTAAAAAAAATTTTTAAAAAAAAGATTCCATAAAGAAATTATATTAAATTAAAAAAAGCAAAAAAAAAAAAAAATTTTATTTATTTATTAATTAATTAATAAATAGAAATTAAATATTAATAAAAAAATAATTAAATAAAAAAATAATTATAAAAGATTTTTGATTTTCCTTTTTATTTTTTTTTTTTCTACACAAAATATTTAAAAAAAAAATAAATAAATAAAAATAAAAAAAAAATAAAAAATAAAAACAAATTTATATTATATTATAATATTGATAAAAGAATTAGTATAATAATAATAAATCAATAGAATAATACAATATAAATTGTAAAATTTGATTGTAATTGAATTATAATCTAATCATAATTTAATTATTTATTTATTATATAATTGTAAATTAATAATAGAGATCTGTTTTTTTTATTAATTTTAAAAAAAAGCAATCAATAGAAAAAAATAAATATAAACATATAAATTTAAGAAAAAAAGAATTATATTAAAGTAAATATGTACAGTAAATTATTAATTTCTTTAGCTCTTTTAGTGAGCACAGCTTACAGTAGAAAGGGTAACTTTAGATTAATTTCTTTTGGAGATAAGAATGAATTAAAGATTCATAAAGGTAAAAAGTATAATCTTACTGCCGTTGAAGGTGATGATCTTTTATATGGTATTACATTAGATAACCTTCCAGAGGACACCTTCAAATACTATTATATTGTCGATGGTCAATCTGAAGGTTTCTATCGTTCCTTTGATGTGAAGGCTAACACCACCCACAACGAATTTTATGGTAGAAAGGAAACTTTGAAGAGTCTCAAGACCTTTAAGCACCCTGCCAGCTTACCAAATTGGAACAGAAGTATTGGTAGAACCAATCTTTTTGATGAATCCTACATCCCTACCGTTCATCTCACCGGTAACAACACCGAAAAGCTTTTCCATGACCCTTACTCCTTCGATAACATCACCTTAGAAAATGTAAAGATTTACTTAAAGGATACCGTCGAAAGTTTCGATGAGGTCGTCAGTAAGCCAAAGAACCGTGGCTTCGAAAAGTTCCAAATTAAATTAAAGTTAGGAAAGAATAAGAATAAGGATACCATCGGTACCAACAGTAAAGGTAAAGGTATTCACGGCAGACACGTCTTCAAGTTACGTAATGGTGGTGAGGATCCTCTCAACCTTCGTCAATTGATCTACGGTAACATCATTGAAGCCCTCGGTATGCCATCTCTCCACTCCATCATGGTTCGTTTATACTACAACAAGAAGCCAATGGGTTTCTACACCTTACAAGAGGATGTCACCACCAACTCATTCCTTAAGAACGAATTCTACGGTGACCCAGAAACCCAAACCAACAATGCTCCTAAGAATCTTGGTTATGTCCTTGATGGTACCACCGGTTCTGATTTTGAATACAAGCCAGACGATGAGGAATACTATGCTGCTTTCGACCATGAAGTAGGTGAAAACCGTGATCGTTTAATTGCTTTATGTAAGGCTATCCATGAACTCGATACCAGCGATGAGAAGGCCTTACAGGAATTTGAAAGCCAATGGTTCGATATTGATACCTTCCACAAGGCCATGGCCATGGAATACTTAACCGGGGACTGGGATGGTTACTGGTACACCACCAGTAACTTTGCAGTCTACGATGATCCTCTTCAATCCACCAAAGACACCTACAAATTCTACTTCATCACTCAGGACCACGATGAAACCTTCGGTGTCGGTTTAACCAATACCATCAACAAGGTCGGAAAGAAATTCCCAGAACAATCCTACACCACCATGCTCAATCGTACCTGGCATATTGCTGAGGATGATGCCAAATACCGTACCTTAGTCGATAAGTTCATTGCCTCCACCCCATCACTTCATAAGCGTTTCCAGGAAACACTTGCCGCCGTCGTTGAAAACATCTTCAACCCTGTCGTCTTCAGAGACGTTGTCTCCACCTACTATAACCGTTACAAGCCAGAAGTGAAATGGGACTTCTCCATTGAACGTGTCTACCACCCTGTCAACGATGAAAGTCCAGGTTACACCTACCAAGACTTCAAGAACAACTTCGAGAAGAAGGTCGGTGGTCTCCGTTGGGGTCTCTACGAATGGGTCAGTCTCCGTGCTGAAGCCATCAAGAAGGAGCTCTGTATCACCTGGAAGGGTGATGAAAATCCACCAAGTAAGGACTGTGTCCCTTCCATTAAACTTTAAGGTAAAAGCTTTCTAGAAAGTTGATATAAAAAGACTGAAAGAAGAGGAAAAGAAAAACAAATATATATTTATTTTTTATATTTATTAAATAAAAAATAAAATATAATAAATTCTTAATAAAAAAAAAAAAATTGATTTTTTTTTTATTTTGAAAATAAATTTTATTATATAAAAAAAAAAAGACAAAATTTAAAAATATTTATTTTTAAAACTAACATAATATTTATAATAATAATAACAATAAAAAGAAATATTTTATATTTAATAGTTCCTTTTTTATAAAGGATAATTTTATCCTATTATTATCCTATTATAACATAAAAAAAAAAAAAAGATGTATAATATATATTATAATATATATCAAGTTATTTATTTTTTAGAAAAAAATAAATAAATGAATTTTATAATTATACTTTATAAAAAAAATATATATATATTCATTATTATCAATTAAATAAAATAAAATAATATATATAAAAAAAAAAAAAAAATAATTATAGTATTTAGATAGAAAAAAAAAATATTCTATATATATTTAAACTTGTTATAAACTATTAATATATATCTATCTAAAAAAATATATTTATATGTTAAACGACATTAAATTTATGTATAAAAAAAAATATAAATCAAATAATAATTTTAAACAACTATGTAAATCTAAAATAAAATAAAAAATTACGAAAAATATTATAAATAATATCAAAGAAAAAGAAAAAAAAAAATTATTATTTTGAAAAGATTATTAAATATTTTTTCTTTTTTTTTTTTTTATTTTTATTTTTTTTGGAGGAATAGAAGAGAACCGTTTTATTTCTTCTTTTTATCTCTCCTTATTATATATATATATATAATTATTAATAATAGAAGAATGAATAGGATATACGGTATAAATAATGGAAGGGATTATTAATAAGTAATAGTGGAATGATTATATGAATGGTATAAATAAATGAATAAATATTGTTTTTGTTTGTATAAATAAATTAATAAATATTTTGCTTGTATAAATAAATGAATAGATATTAATAATTTAAATAAATTTTAATAATTAAATAATTATATATTAATATATATAATTTTTTATGAATTAAAAAAATTAATGTATACAAATGTATACAAATGTATACATATAAACATATATATACATCATAGGTATTATACATATTATAAATAGTAGTATTTGTATTATAAACTACCTACTATATAAATGAATATGTATATATAATAAATAAATAAATTTATAATTATATAAATAAATATAACATAATATGTTAAATAAATAAATAATTTTATAATTATATGTTAAGAATCATAAATTTGTGGCTTATAATTCTTTCAAATTTATTAATATATTTTATAATAAAGAGTTACTAATACTTAATTATTATAAATTAAATGCTTTTATATTAATACATTGTGGCTTATATATTATTTATAATACAATATATTTCAATACATTTGAAGCTTAGTTTTCATATATTTCACATATTTTAACATTATAATATATTTAATATATAATATATAATATATAATATAATAAAATATATAATTACTTTATAATATATTACATTTTTTTATATTATATATTATATATTAATTAATAATTAATAAAAAAATTATTATTATTGTTATTTTACCATTGGTATTATTTACCACCTAATATTTATGAAGGAATAATTAGATAATAATATATAATAATAATAATATAAAATAAAAATGAAATATTTATAACTATTTTTGATAAAGCTTCTACCAAAATAAATATTTGTAAACAAATAAATAATAATAATACATAATAATAATAATAATAAATACATAATAATAACAATACATAATAATAATAATAAATAATAATAATAAATAATAAATAATAATAATAATAAATAATAATAATAAATAATTATTATTATTATTATTAAATAAGATTAAATAAAAAAAAAAAAGAAAAGAGAGAATAATAATGATTATATTCATGTAGGTAAAAGTTGAAAAGGATAATGGAAAAAGTGACACTATATAAAATTTAATATAGCTTTACTTCATCTTTTTATATATTTAAATATATATATATATTATTTATTTATTTTATTATTATTATTATTATTATATATATATATATTTTTTTGAATGAAAATTATTTATATATACATAGTCATTTTTTTTTTTCATTTATTTACTAATACTTTTTTTTATTAATCTCAAATTTTTTTTTTAACTCTCAAAAAAAAAAAAAATAATAATAATAATAAAAAATTATATATTTTTTTTCTTATAGTTAAAATTATATTTCTACTCTCTATATAATTTTTTTTTTCTTTCTTTCTTTTCTTTTAAAAAATATATTAATAAATTTAAGGACTACTACCAATGCTACGATCAACGGCTACAAAATATTCTACAATATCGGTAAGTTTATCCTCTTCGTCATGACTACTACAAAAGTCTCTCTTATATTCACGAATAGTGCTAAGAGGTCCACTGGCATCACAAACACCTTCAATTTCTACTCCTCCAACTGTAGTAGTAGTAGTTTTAGTACCGGCATTTCTAGCGAAAATGAGACCACCACTGTTAGTATACTTGTATCTTTCTGGGGATTTAGCGTTACCTTCGGAATCGTATTGAGCAATGGAAGCATTACCCTTAGCGTCAATACTTAAATTAACAAATTTTTCGATAACCTGAATAGAAAATAAGGCAGTACTGCCAACATCGACCATGTATTCACTGGCGGTTCCTAATGGAATTCCAGCACCGGTAGCAGCTATACAAACATAGTAGGTTTTAGTACCATTAGCATCTGCAACGTAATATAAACCTCCAACTCCAGCTGCGGTACATTGAGTAGAATCAACACTAACCGGAGCTGAAGCACAAGTGTAGTCATATGTAGGAGTTACACTACGTCTTCTACCAACATGTTCTTGACGAGTACAAGTAATATAATTACCGTCGGTGGCGGCATCCTTAAAGACACCAAGTGGAGTTTCTTGGAGAGTACATTCCACCTTAGCTGTTTCACAATAGTATAATTTGTTTGATTTAACATAGTAACTCTCGGCTAGACCTATTTTTTTTTTTTTATTAAAAAAAATTTTATCATTTTATAATTTAATTATTAGTATAATTTCATTAAATTAACGGTTGAAATTTTTTTTTCTTTCTTTCTATTTTTTATTTTAACATTATTATTATCGTTCCATTAAATCAACTCTATCTATATAGATATATTTTTTTTCTAGCTTTTAATTTTATTACTAGTATTATTATTACAATTTTTCATTTTTTTTTTTTTTTTTTTTTGTTATAGAAATGATAAAAATTTTCAGAGAGAGAATAAAAATCTTACAAGTATTAGTAGCTGCTTCTGGATCACATGCACCTGATTCTTCTCCAGTTTCGGCTCGTTTACAACTTTCAGCACTTACCTGACATAAGCCGGAGGTACAGGAGTAGTAACTGTCACAAGCCGTCTCGGCACACATATTTTCCTTACTTGTCATAATCTTACCATCGGTAATGGTGAAACAATCTTCATAGTCACCAGCTTTTTTTTTTTTGTCAAGATGAATTCATGATGATTGAGATTTCAGAGAGAGGATGATTTGTTAATAAAAATCATCATGATCAATTTCAAGAGTTACGTAATAGTAATTATAATTTTTTTTTTTTTTTTTTTTTTTTAAAAAAATAATTAAGTAAAATGATATTTAAATATATAATGATTATAAAATACAATGATATATGTATATAGATAAATGAATATATAAATATAAATATTCATATTAATTTATTTTTTTTTATTAATAGTTTTTTTTTCTATTTATTATTACTAATAACTATTTCTTGTTTTTATCTCTACTAATCTCTCTCATTTTTTTTTTTAATAATTCATTTTTTTTTTCATTTCATTTTATTGTGATTTATTAAATTTTTTTTTCTTTTTTTTCAATTACTTACAATTGAAGTCACTATTAAGGGTGAAGGAATTAGCAGCCGACTTTACAACAATATGGGTCTTAGTTTCATCGCTATTATCTGTAAATGGACCACCATCACCTTTTGGAATTAAATAGTTAGATACTCCATCATTTTGGAAAGCAACTTTAACTTGAGTATTTTCCCCATCACCAACACAAAGACCACTTGTACTGATATTACCAGCATCGGTATTGGAGGAACAAGCTCCCTCAGCAACAACGGAACATGCAGTACCATCATATTTTATTACTTTTTTATAGGTATCTGTGCCTGTGAGAGATTCACTATTATATTGATAATTTGATTCACTTGTAGATATTGCCAAATAATAACCATGACTACAAGTATTATCTTGACCGACAGTACAAGCGGATCCATCGGAAGAAGTTAAAACACAAGCTATAGTAATAAATAATTATGTGGGTTGTTATTAGTTTATCATTAAGTGTTATTAAATATCATTAAAGAATATATTTTAAAACATGGATAAAAAGATTATTAAAAAAGATAAGGATTAATATTTTATTTTAATTTTAATTATATTTTTTTAATAATTTATTTTTTTTTGGTTTTTTTTTTATTAAAAGAAATCATCATTAAAATTAAAGTTTCAATAATTTTACCAGCATTAGCAACGGCTAATTGACTACCAATAACAAGGATAAGACTTTGTTAAAAATAAAAAAAAAAAATAATAAAAAAAAAAAAAGATATTTTAATTTTTTTTGGAAGAAAAGAATTTTATATTAATTTTTATTTTATTTTATTTTATTTTATTTTATTTTATTTTATTTTATTTATTTATTTATTTATTAATTTTTTTTTTTTTATTTTATTTAATTTATTTATTTATTATAATTTTAATATGAAAAAAAAAATTTTTTTTTTTATGTCTGTTATGCTAAAAGACACCTTAAAACTTTCTTAGCGAACATTCTGGACTTTCCGTTACTTGTAAAGTAAACAAAGTTTCAATATATGTTCCTCTCTATAACTATTGAATATATTTACAATGAAATAAATATACAATTGTTGAGTTTTTATTTTTTATTGTAAAATTGGTTTTGTTTTGAATAAAAATAAATATAAGAAGTTATAATTATTTTTATTATTTTATGAGGTTTTAAAAAATTTTTTTTTTTTTTTTTTTTTTTTTTAAAAGCGAAATTTATATTTTTTAAAAAATTAAAGTTTCATTAGGTCTAATAAAACCTTCTTGAAATGAATTTTTTTTTTTTTTTTTTTTTTTTTTTTTCCTTATAATCATTTACTAAATTACTAATAAAAACAAATAAAAATTTTTTTTTTTACTCTATAAGAAATTTAAAAAAAAGTGATTGAAATTTAATTGAAATTGAATGACATTCATTTTGAAATGACAAAGTTCTATGGGTAATTTTCATTAAATTATTCTCTTTTTAAAACAAGGATAATAATGTATGCAATAGGTAATATTCTATAAAAATAAATAATTATAAAATAATCAAATGGCATTATTTTGAGATTACCCTCAAACCCTTTTTCTTATATTAAAAATAACTTAATATATGAATGGATATATATATTTAATAAATAAATATTTTCATTAATATGTAAATGTACATATAATAATAATATAAATAAATATTAATTAATTATTTGAAAATTATAAAAAAAATTAATAATATGAATTAATAAATAATATAATAATATATTTTATTTTATATTACTAATATTATTTTATATTAATAATATTATATTTTATTAATCCTTTTAGTCACCGGTTCAAATCCTGCTCATTCTAATAATTTTTTTTTTTTTTTTTTTTTTATTTTTAAAAAATAATTAATATTTCATTTAACTTTTAGGAATTCAAATAACAAAATAATGATTATTTAACTATAAATTATATATTCATTGGTATAAATTGTAATAGAAAAAACAAATTTATATAATCTAAATAAATCAGATAGAACAAAATATATAGTAATAAAAATATTTGTATTAACTTTTTTTGTTTTCTTTATTAAAAAAGAATAGTATTTTATATTTAGTTACTACATACCTTGACTGTTTAAAGCAATATTTTTATCGCTAATTCACTCTATAATGTAATTACTCGAACCTATATATTCATATTATTTGTTTATTAATTTTTTATGATATTTATCTAAATTAAGTATACAAACTATAAATATCAAAAAACACAAAATCTACAAAAAAAAAATGAAGAATGAAAAATTATATTTTTATTTATTTATTTATTTATTTATTTATTTATTTTTATTTAAATTACAAAAATATATATATTTAAATATATAAAACTAATTTCTTAAAAAAAAAAAAAACATTTTCTTTGGTTTATATATATATATATTTTTTTTTTAATAATTAATACTTCAACAACTTTTCATATATTAATTTGCTTTTCGAGTAACAGCTTCAAAGTATTCAACATAGTCTTTACCGATAATACTGTCATCAGTAGTATCATGATTAGCAGCAAAGTTTCTCTTGAATTCAGACATTTTACTTATATTTTCATTACAAATAGCATTTTTAGATGCAGTGTCAGTTCTTATAATTATCTTATTGCTTTCATCATCTTTGTTTGTGTATTTGTATCTGACACCATCTTCACTTTTGCCATCATCTTTATATTGTTGTACTGTGATATTTTTACTGGCATCAACCTTTATAACAACGAAATTCGCTGCTTTTACAATACCTAAGAAATTGGAAGCAACACTAACTAAGTAACTTGAACTAGCATCTAATTGTATTCCGTTTCCAGTGTTACTTGTACAAAGGAAGAGATTAGTATTGGTATATAAACCAGCAGCACTACAACTAGATCCATTATTATTTGAGGTTGTTGCACAAGAATAAGTATAAGAACCTTCTGTACCACCACGAGAACATGCAAGATAAGCATCCGATGCACCAGTAGTAAGAGCATTTACGTAATAACCAATAGGTCTATCAACTTTTTCACAATAACCACTTCCAGGACAAGTGTATAATGTCGTTGCCTCAGCTCCAATGTTGGTATCTGCGACTGAATAATAGTAATAACCGGCATCTAATTTACCTTCACCTATTTTATATAAAATAATAATATATATAAATTGTTATTTACAAGTATTAAATAGTCATCTTTATTTTTATATTTACTTACATTTACTATTTGCTGCTGTTGCTGCTTCTTCTGTAACACATTTTGGTGTATTTTCTGTACTTCTTGGAATAACCGTTTCGGTAGATAATTCACAGAGTCCTTCAGTACATTTATAGTAGGAGGCACAATTCTCTCCATTACATATATTATCATTACTTGCCATAATTTTTCCTGAAGTACTGTCATAACAATCTTCTAAAACTTCATTTATAGTATTTTCTCCACCTAATTTAAATATTATGTAATTATTTTTTTTAAATTTTTTTTTTTTGTTAGTTATAAAATTATTATTAAATTTTTTATAAAAATAATATAAGATAAAAAATTATAAGTCAGTAATTTATTTTTAAATGTTTGTCTTTTTAAAAATTTAAAAATTATCTATTGTATTATATCTTTTCTAAAATTTTTTCTTTCTTCGTTTATTTCTTACTTTCATAAAGATTGTTAAAGGCAACTGCATAATCATCAGTTGTTATAACTACTTTCTCATTGTAAGTTTTATCGTCAGAAGTTACGGTATTTACTTTATCCATTAGATAATTGGCTGAAGTAATACTATCTCCAGGAAATGCAATACCAAAGTCATCCGTAAGACAGAGATAAACTGTACTTCCAGGATCAGTTGGTTTAATCAACTTTCCTTTATTACTGCTACAAGTTGTAGAATAAGTACCAGTAGGTGTTGTAATTGCATTACCATCAGCAAGTTTTGTATTACCGTTAAGAAGAATGGAATAGTAATTACTTGCATCTTTAATATAACCATAGGTACGAGTACAAGTAGAGCTGTTACAAATATAAAGTAAAATATTACTTAAATTATCGGTGTAATCCCCTGATCCTAACGTTAATTCACCACTATTTGTACCTGCTTTATTAATGACATGAATACCTGCAGATAATGTTTCCTCACCACCACAAGTAGTATCCCCACTATTAATTTTATACAATTTATTTCCTTCAATACAACATGAAGCAATGGTACTTCCTGTACAAGGAGTAGGGCTTCCTTCGTTCCAATCACTCATGGCAGTACTGCAGTCTACTAAATCTTTTTTTTTTTTTTATTTTATTTTATTTATTTTTTATTATATTTTTTTATTTTATTCAAAATTTAACAAGAAAATTTTAAATACATAATAAAGAATTAATAATATTAGTAGGAAAAATTATAGTATAAATTTAAACATTTATTTATTTTTATATTTATTCAATGAATAAATTTATTTTATTTTTTTTTTTTTTTAAAAAAAAAAGTATTAAAAAATACCTTCAACTACAGCTGAAGAAGTCAAGTTACCTAAAAATAATAAACCAACAACACTATAATATTTTTTTTTTAAGACAAAAGGTTTGAAATAATAGTTAAGAAATAAAATTAATATATATATCTCTAAAACTATTTTTTCAATATCATTTATTAATATACACCATTATTTTATAAACATTTTATTTTAAAATAGAATACATTAAAAGTTTATTGGAAAGCATGTTGAAAAGGATCTTCTAAAAGGTAAGTTAAGGATAAAAAGATTTTCAATATACACAATTAAATGTTTGAATATTTACAATGAAATCTATATACAATAATTGTATTTTTAGGTGGTTTGTTTAAATAAAAATAAATATTATTAGAGAATATTATTTTTATTATTTTTTAAGTTTTAAAAATTTTTTTATTAAAAACGTAATTTCAATGAAATTTATATTATTTGTAAAATTAAAGTTTCACTATGATTAATATAAAAAATTTGATAAAGTAATATTATAAGTAATATTAATTTATTAAATAATAATTACCTTTAATTAAAAAAAATTGAATTTATTCTAAAGAACTTTAAAAAGTGAATGTTGAAATTTAATTGAAATTGAATTACATTCATTTTGTAATGATAAAGTTAAATCTATTAATTTTCATTTAATTATTATATTTAAACCAAAAATAATATATGTAATAAATAGAATAATATTAAAGAAAAATTAATTTGAATGTTATTTCAAGAATACTCTCAACCCATTTCTTTATTAAACATTAATTATAATATGAATGAACATTTATATTTATTAAATAAATAATTTCATTAATATATAAATGAATAAATATTAATAAGTTAAATAAATATTAATAAGATAAATAAATTTAATTATTATTATTTTTCAAAAATATTATAATTATTAATTATTAAAAAATATTTATGTCAATTTTTTATTATTAATTAATAATAAATTAAATAATAAAATAATAATAAAATAATTAAAAATTAATAATTAAAATAAATTATAATTTTTTTAGTTATTAATTTTGTTAGAAAGGAAGTCTAAGTAAAATATAATTACAAAAATATTAATAATAAATTCAATAGAAACTATCATAATAATAATAATAAATATACTAAAATAATAATAGTAATAATAATAACAATACTAATATTAATGATTATAACAGTAACACTAATTATGATATCAGTAATAACATTATTATTAACAACATCAATAATAACAAATTTTCAGAAACAAATAATAATAAATAAAATATTATCAAAAATACAATAATATGCAAAATAAATAATGAAATAAGTTAAAAAACAACAATTAAACAAAAAATAGATGAAACATCCCATCAGAGAGTCCTAGGAATCCTCATATACCTAACAATATACACAAGTTCCAACATTATTTTTGCTATTAGTAAAGCTGCCAGAAAATCAAAAGAACCCACAATGGAAGATTAGGAAAATGTTATAAGAATATTCAGATACATTAAAAAAATATGAAATTTGGCTTATACTTTTCAAGAAAATTTATGTGTACTATAAATAATTTTTTTTTAAAATAATTTAAGTAGAAAATTCTAAACTGAGCTTTTAATTAACACGAATCAATATATATCAATTAACTAATAATAATTATCTAAAAAGAAAATTTTTGAATTAGTTTTAACAATTTTTTATATATATTAAATGAAACTTTTTATGACATTAATATTTTAAATATTTATTACTCTTTAATTTATTCATATATATATTTTTATTTTATATTATAATTTTAAATTAATATATTTCAATTTCATTAATATATTATAATAAAAATAATATAAAAAAAAAACATATAATATTTATTATTTTTTTTTATTTATTATTTTTTATAATATTCATTGATAAAATTTTATTTTTGATTATACATACGAAATGTTAAAGTTTTGAGATAATTTAGTCGTAAAGATTAGGTCAAGATGCCAAATTATAGTAATTAATTAATAACTTAATTTTACTCTTATTTAAAACATATTGTTATTAGTAAATTTTATAATTAAGTTTTTATTTAAAATATAAATTTTATTTAATCTTAATAATATTTATTACATTATTATTTTATATAATTATTATTATAATTTAAATTGTAATAATCCTACCAAGGATTAATCAAAAGATTTAAATATGTATTTATATAAAATAATTAATTATTAAAATATTAATTATTAATATGAATATGAAATAGTTTAATATAAGTTTGATATTGATAATATAAAGTAAGATAATAATATAAATATTTAATATAAATAAAATATAAATAAAACATAAGAATCTAATATCTAATATAGCTAAATATTATATTTTATAATTAAAATAATAATAATTTTGATAATAAATTAATATAGAAATTAATTTAATATGACAATCACTTGTTTACATTATTTAATATATATTAATTTCAATAGGTTAATAATATTTAGTCAATTAGTTGGCCTAGACTATTTCCTAAATATTTTAATAAAGTCAATTTAATAATAATTAATATATATTATTATTGATTAATAGTGAAATTCAAATAACTGAATTATTGAAATTGAAATTGATATGAAATTCAGTTATTATCTTAACAATAAAAGCTAACCCTATCATCAACACTTACTTTTCCAATAAAAAATTATTCAAAAAATGACAAGAAGCGAAGTTGGCGCAGTCGGCAGCGCGTAAGTCTCATAATCTTAAGGTCGTGAGTTCGAACCTCACACTTCGCAAAATTTTTAAATTCCATCTAAAGTTATATTTTAATAAATTTTTAATAATTAAAAAAATATCACAATTCACATATTTCATATTATTATTATTATAATAAGATAATAAAAATAAAAGTATGCATAGTATTTTAATTAATAATTTTTTTTAAAAAATTTAAAAATTATGGGAATTTCAAAATTTGGTAAAAAAATTATTAAAAATTTTTTATTTTTTCATTTCGGCTCTTTAAAATTAAATATAAACTACGTATAAAATATATGATACTAAACATTTAATAATTTCTTTATTCTTATTATATTTTAATCATTAATACCTTAATAAATATATAAGAAATATATAAAAATTGTAACAAAATAAAAAAAATATTGATTAATTATAAAAATTTTAAAATATAATTACATTTGTATTTCTTTATTAATTTAAATGATATATTCGACTTATTAATTTAACATAAAATGTTGAAATTATAACTGAATTGAAATCTCAATTTCAGTTATTTACATTTCAATAATTAAAAATATTATTTATTTAATTATAAATAATATATATATTTAAATAATTAATAATTAATATAAATTCTTGTTTAATATTTAAAGGGTTATCTTAGGCCTAATAATCCTGAGAATATTAATAAATAAGGTTTATATTAATGATTAATTTCAATGATACATTTGACGTCACGTGTATTTTATATATATTATGTTTTTATATATGTTTACAACATATCTATATTAAATTCAATTATTCAAATTAATTATATAATTAAATTTATCCTTATATTTTATTATTATTTATATTACTATATTATTACTATCTTATAATTAAATATTATTATGTAACTTACAAAGTATAAAAGAGAGATGTAAAAATCTATCTTTTATGTTCTTTGTAAGGTTATTGTAAAATTACCTTAATAGTAATATATTATGAATATTTTATTATTAAATAAAATAAATAAATTTAAAATCAAATTAATTTGATAATTCTAATTATCAAAGTTTATTATAAATAAATTTTTATTAAACTAAACATTTAAATATTTATTATTATTATTATATATCTATATAATATAGACATATCGACTTAGTGAATATTTTTTAATAGACCATATTATTTTATTTAAATTAAAACTTTAAATTATATCAAAATCTTAACATAAAATCTAACCCTATCATTAATACTTAATTTTCCAATAAAAAGTTTTCACGATAAATTCAAGAAGCGAAGTTGGCGCAGTCCGCAGCGCGTAAGTCTCATAATCTTAAGGTCGTGAGTTCGAACCTCACACTTCGCAATAATTTTACCTTTTAATTTTTACTTTAAAAATTCTATAATTATTAAATGTTCTAAAGAGTAATATCTAAAATAAGACTAATTCAATTTTTCTGAACGTTACTTTTATATTAATTAATATTTATTATTTGTTATTGATTACTATTTTATTAGGTATTACGATATATAAATTAACGTCAAATAAAATTTTCAAGCAAATCAACGTGAAAACTATCCTAATTATTCATATTTAATTTTCCAATATAAAATTTTCAACAAAATGTAATAATTTATATAATAATTTAATTATATAAATAAATATAATTAAATTATTACATCTATTTAATAATTAATTATTACTTAATTATTATAAAGGAATGAAAATAAGTATAAAAATACTTATTTTTATTTTGTAGAATTTATTATAATAGATTATAATGAATAATAAACGCAATAGCACAACTGATAAAAATAGTATAAAAGTAAAATACCAAAAAAAAAAAAAAAAATTAAAAAGTAACCTACTTTACTATTAATCATTTTTAAATAAAATTATATTAAAATTTTGCTAATAACGTTATAATTTATTATTCTTTCTATTAGTATTTTTATTTAAAATTATCATTTTGAGTAAATAAATATAACATTTATATATAATTTTAATATTAATGTTTTATTATAAAACCTCTTTTTAGAACAATTTGATAAATATAATTATTTATTTCGGTAATAATTCATATATTTATGTAATAATTAATATTTAAGTATAAATAATAATGAATTAGTTTTATTAATAATGTATATAAATACTTTTATTTTTACATGAATTTAAATTATGTTTAATTTTTAATTTTGGATTAGGTTACAATTATAAATTTTATTGAGATTTGATTTATAAATTGAATATTTTTAAAAAACCAATGAAAGCGAAGTTGGCGTAGTCGGCAGCGCGTAAGTCTCATAATCTTAAGGTCGTGAGTTTGAACCTCACACTTCGCATATTTTAAATTTATTTTTAAATATTATTTAATAGAGTATTAATAATTAAAAAAATATATCTTTTTTATAATTAATTATTGTTTTTAAATGGAAAATTTTATAAGATCATGTAAGTATAAGTATTAATTTAACCAACTTTTAATAATTATTAGATTTACTAATAAATAAATATTATATATAAAAATAAAAATATAAAAAAAAAAAAAAATTACAATAATATTTATATAATATGATAACAATAACAGTTAAAAAAAAAATTATTTTCATTAATTATACTTAAATAAATGTTAGTTGATACTAAAAAAAATAAAAAAATAAAAAGTTTAATTTCACTTATAATTAATTTATTTTTATTATTAATTTCAAATAAAGAAATTTAAATATTATTATCAATAGTTATTGATAAAAAATTAAACAGCATATATTATATTTTTATTTTTAATTTTATTTAATATTTATCATTTATTAATAATCTATTAGTATTAATTATCATTTAAAAGTTACTTTTTAAATAATAAATAATATTATTTTTAAATAACATATGTATATAAATATAAAAGCTTACCCTATAATCAGTAATTAATTTTATTATTCCTACTTAATTTTCCAAGGAAAATATTTTATTGAAAACTCAAGGAGTGAAGTTGGCACATAATTTAAATGTAAAATGAAAAGTTTTTATAGGTGGTAAGATTACAGTTAAATCTTATTGAGTGATAGGTTAGATTCTTGCTATATCTTTCCTAATATGAGTTAAATTGGTCAGGTCAAAATGTTCTTATAAATTATAACAATTTAATTAATTTTAAATAATAAATAATACACACAGAGTTTTATAATTAAAATTTCAATATTTAAGATTTATGTTTTATTAGAACTTTATTTAATATATTTTTAATAATAAAATTAACTAAGATTAATAAAAAGAATTATTTATTGTTATAATTAATTCATTAACTTTATGTTAATAGATTCAAATTAGATTAATAGGTTAATAATCTTACAAAGAATTCAAAATATGGAATTTCAAATCCTTTTTATATTAAACTAAAATAATAATTAACAATATAATTAAATAATACATTCTAATCTTAATATATTCATATATGTATATAAACTATATAAGATATAATAATAAAATAATATTGATAAGAATCTTTTAATACAATACTATATAATTAATCATAAAACAATTTAATAATAAAACTAATTTAATAATAAAAAATAAAATAAAATATTAAAACTAATTAAAAATTCTCTTTCGGAAATCTTTAGAATGATAAAGAATTCCATAGAATCTTTTAGAAAATAATTGAATAAAATATATAATAATAAAATATATAAAACATATAAACTTATTTAAAATATTATAAAACTATTACTAATAACTAATTCTGTATTTTTTAATTAATAATAAAAATTAATAATATAATTTCCAAGTTAAGAGATCTTATCTAATATAGATTTTTTAATTAATAATTTAGGGTCTTAATTAAATAATTAAATTATTTTTTATATTTAGAATATTTTTAAAGTCCAATATCTCGTTATCTAGTTGTCCAATAAGGTTAATTTTAACATATGTTGTAGTTCTCTTTCGTAGCTTTCTAATGAATATACTTTTAGTGGGAATGTCAATATAATATTTCCATTATTTGTTGAGTTGTCATTGTTTTTCTTCAGGTTATTTTTATTAAATTCTTAAGGGTTAAAATAAATTAAATTATCTTTATTAAATAAGTCCAAACCCTTTGACTTCTAATTATTTAATGCTTCTAATATTTATTTTAATAATTAAAATCGAATTAAAATAATTTTTGTCAATAACTAAACTAAATTTCAATTGATCTAATAGTGAATTTTAACCTCAAATCCACTAGTATTCGTGACATAAAAGCTAACCCTATAATTGATAATTAATTTTCCAATAAAAAATATTTCAAAAATTCACGAGAAGCGAAGTTGGCGCAGTCGGCAGCGCGTAAGTCTCATAATCTTAAGGTCGTGAGTTCGAACCTCACACTTCGCAATGGGCAATTTTTATTTTTAATTTTTACTTTAAAAATTCTATAATTATTAAATGTTCTAAAGAGTAATATCAAAAATAAGACTAATTCATTTTTTCTGAACGTTTCTTTTATATTAATTAATATTTTTTATTTGTTATTGATTATTGATTTATTAGATATTACTATATATATAAAACTAAAGTTAAATAAATTTTCATGCAAATAAATATGAAAACTTTCCTAATTATTCATATTTAATTTTTCAATACAAAATTTTCAACAAAATGTAATAATTTATATAATAATTTAATTATATAAATAAATATAATTAAATTATTATATCTATTTAATAATCAAATATTACTTAATTATTATAAAAGAATGAAAATAAGTATAAAAATACTTATTTTTATTCAGTAGAATTTATTATAATTGATTATAATGAATAATAAACTCAATAGCACAACTGATAAAAATAGTATAAAAGTAAAATACAAAAAAAAAAAAAAAAAAAAATTAAAAAGTAATCTCCTTTATTATTAATCATTTTTAAATAAAATTATATTAAAATTTTGCTAATAACGTTATAATTTATTTATTCTTTCTATTATTATTTTTATTTAAAATTATCATTTTGAGTAAATAAATATAGTATTTATATATAATTTTAATATTAATGTTTTATTATAAAACCTCTTTTTAGAACAATTTGATAAATATAATTATTTATTTCGGTAATAATTCATATATTTATGTAATAATTAATATTTAAGTATAAATAATAATGAATTAGTTTTATTAATAATGTTTATAAATACTTTTTTTTTACATTAATTTAAATTATGTTTAATTTTTAATTTTGGATTAGGTTACAATTATAAATTTTATTGAGATTTAATTTATAAATAGAATATTTTTAAAAAAACCAAGAAGGCGAAGTTGGCGCAGTCGGCAGCGCGTAAGTCTCATAATCTTAAGGTCGTGAGTTCGAACCTCACACTTCGCATATTTTTAATTAATTTTTTAATGGTGATTTAATAATTAAAAAAAAATATCTCTTTTTTATAATTAATTATTGTTTTTCAATGGAAAATTTAATAAAACATAGACTTGCACATATGGGTACCCATCTCCCATATGGCCATACAGTTATTAATTAACTGTAAGGTGATGAGTTATTGGCATACTGTATCAGCTTCGCCGCTCTCAATCGTCGTTACACACTGCCCGGAGATGCATTCCTAACGTTCCTACATATATCTCTAATGACTACGAGCATCAGAACGGAACCATTAACTCCTCCCTAGTGGGTGTAATCAATGGCGATTGGAAATTTTACAATCATCAAGGTCTATGCTTCAATTCAAAGCGTAGTATCAGGGTTGGGTGAAATAATCATTTGAGGGAAAGCCTTATAGACATCACGTGTGGTCTCATGATATCCCAGGATAGAAACCTCATCCGATTATTTGGTGCCATGCCGGGAAAATTTAATAAGATTATATAAATATAATTATTAATTTAACAAACTTTTAATAATTATTAGATTTACTAATAAATAAATATTAAATATAAAAATAAAAATATAAGAAAAAAAACAAAATACAATAATATTTATATAATATGATAACAATAACAGTTAAAAAAAAATTATTTTATTTTCATTAATTATACTTAAATAAATGTTAGTTGATACTAAAAAAAATAAAAAAATAAAAAGTTTAAATTCACTTATAATTAATTTATTTTTATTATTAATTTCAAATAAAGAAATTTAAATATTATTATCAATAGTTATTGATAAAAAATTAAACAGCATATATTATATTTTTATTTTTAATTTTATTTAATATTTATCATTTATTAATAATCTATTAGTATTAATTATCATTTAAAAGTTACTTTTTAAATACTAAGTAATATTATTTTTAAATAACATATATATATAAATGTAAAAGCTAACCCTATTATCAATAATTTTTCAATAAAAAATATTTCAAAAATTTGATACGGGCTGGGGTTGAAACACTAAGATATTCGAAACAAAAAAAAATAAATATTAACACATAACTATAAAAATAAATTTGGAAACAAGAAAAAAATTAAATTTTAAAATATTCTTTATTTAAATTTAAAATTAAAATTATTTGTTCCAAGTATTAAAAAGAAAGAAATTTATTCTTCTTTTTATACTTTTATTTTAATACATTTTATTTATTATTAATATATTCTTTATAAAAAAACTATTATAACTATTTTATTTTAATTTTTAACTATTATTTTAAATTATTTTTTTAAAAAAAAAAAAAATAACATTTATTAAATTAAAATATAAAAAATTAATTTAGAGATTGTATCACGAAGGGCATTCCGGGCGGTAGCTTCTTCTTGATATTGTTTTCAGAGAGAAAATTATACAGAATTGATATTTTCTGTATTTTAGATCATTTTTATTATTGGAATTCTTCTGTATTTTAGATCATTTTTATTATTGGAATTCTTCTGTATTTTAGTTCATTTTTATTTTAATAAAGATTTAATTTATTTTTGATTTTTGTTTTATTTTTAGTTTATTTCAAAGATTTTAGAAAATATTATACAGAAACTTATAATTCTGTATTTTACATCAAATATTTATTGAAATAGGTTTTTATTATTCTTAATATAAAAATAAGAATTAGTAATGATTTAAATATTATATAATTTTTAATAAGAATATTTAGTAATAATTTTTATTATATTTGATATTAATAAAAGAAATTAATAATAATATTTAATAATAATTTTTATTATATTTAATATTAATAAAAGAATTTTATAAGAATATTTAATAATAATTTTTATTAGATTTGATATTAATAAAAGAAATTAATAAGAATATTTAATAATAATTTTTATTATATTTAATATTAATAAAAGAAATTAATAATAATATTTAATAATAATTTTTATTATATTTAATATTAATAAAAGAAATTAATAATAATATTTAATAATAATTTTTATTATATTTAATATTAATAAAAGAAATTAATAAGAATATTTAATAATAATTTTTATTATATTTAATATTAATAAAAGAATTTTATAAGAATATTTAATAATAATTTTTATTCGATTTGATATTAATAAAAGAAATTAATAAGAATATTTAATAATTATTTTTATTAGATTTGATATTAATAAAAGATTTTAATAAGAATATTTAATAATAATTTTTACTATATTTAATATTAATAAAAGAAATTTATAAGAATATTTAATAATAATTTCTATTAGATTTAATATTAATAAAAGATTTTAATAATAAGATTTAATAATAGTTTTTATTTTATTGTTATTAAGAGTATTTAATAGGAAATACAAGGTATTTAGTGACACCCCGTATGGAATTGTAAGAATCTATAATTATTTGTTAGCAAATAATTATATTTTCTTAGTTAAGTTATTATAACTATAACTTTATTTAATTACATATAATATTTATTAAATTTATTTAATTTAATTTTAAATATTCATTAATTTAACAAAATTTATTTAATTAATTTTAAATAATATATTTACAATATGTTAAATTCTCTACTGTAACTAATGTATTTTGTATTGTATTTTATTCTGTATTTTATAATGTATTCTGTATTTTATAATGTATTCTGTATTTTATAAACTATTTAATTTTATATTTTTAATATAAGGATAAATTATATGATCGAAATATCTTTTATTATTTTATTCTTTTATTTTCGATCATTAGATTGGAAAATCAATTAATTAAGATTTTTTCCAATTACTTTTTAGAAGTAATCGGTTTTACTTAATTAATGCTATGATCGATATGGATAGAATATCGATCGAAAACTTATCTAGGTTTTTCTATCTAATCTTTTCCTAGATAAGAGATTTGTTAAGATTAGAAAACCCTTTCTTATTTAACCTTATTTTCATAAAAAAATATAAATAAGGCTCTTGAGTTCTCTTTGAGAAATCAAGAGTTATTATTATAAAAAACATAGTTATAATAGTAACAATTTTATATTTCTAACTTTAATAAATTAATAAAAATATTTTATTCAAAAACATATTTTTAAAATCCATTTATACAAACAATTCTTCTCTTACTTTTTGTGTTATTATTATAATTAATTTTATAATAAACTCTACTTTAAAGGTAAAAAAAATTTATTTTATTTTATTTTCTCAACTTAATGAATTAGTCGTTAAGTTGTAGTTAATAATTCTATTTTGAGTTAGTTCTTAATAGAATTATTAAAGGAATCCACACGAAGCGAAGTTGGCGCAGTCGGCAGCGCGTAAGTCTCATAATCTTAAGGTCGTGAGTTCGAACCTCACACTTCGCATATTTTGAATTTATTTTTTAATGGCGTTTTAATAATTAAAAAAAATATCTCTTTTTTATAATTAATTATTGTTTTTATATGGAAAATTTTATAAAATTATGTAAATATAAGAATTAATTTTATAATTAATTACATTCAATTGAAAATATAATAGTATTATTATATTATTAAATTTTTATTTTTAACTATAAAGTATTTTATGAGTATAATAAAAGAAAATAGTTTTTTTTTATTTTTATTTATATGTCTTTTTTTGTACAACTAACAATGGTAATAGAATCCAATTAAATGTTAATTCAAATTCCTTACCTAGTTTTACTTCTGCATTTTTTTGGTATTGTTTCAGGTGTTGGAAAATTTGAAGGTTTGAAGCCAATAGTATATCAAAACAAAAATATTTTATTTATGAAAAATAATTCATTGTGATTAAATTAAATTTAAATTCCATATTATATATTTCTGATAATTTAAAATATAAAAATACTGCGAAGTGTGAGGTTCGAACTCACGACCTTAAGATTATGAGACTTACGCGCTGCCGACTGCGCCAACTTCGCTTCTTGCATATTTTTAAAATAATTTTTATTGGAAAATTAATTATTGATTATAGGGTTAGCTTTTACATTTAAATTCTGTGCCAACTTCGCTCCTGGAATTTTCAATAAAATATTTTCCTTGGAAAATTAAGTAGGAAAAATAAAATTAATTATTGATTATATTGTTAGCTTTTACATTTATATACATATGTTATTTAAAAATAATGTTATTTATTATTTAAAATATAACTTTTAAATGATAATTAATACTAACAGATTATTAATAAATAATAAAAATTAAATAAAATTAAAAATAAAAATATAATATATGTTGTTTAATTTTATATCAATAACTATTGATAATAATATTTAAATTTCTTTATTTGAAATTAATAATAAAAATAAATTAATTATAAGTAAAATTAAATAAATGTTAATTGATGCTAAAAAAATAAAAACATAAAAAGTTTAATTATAATTAATGAAAATAATTTTTTTTAACTTTTATTGTTATCTTATTATATAAAAATTATTGTATTTTTTTTTTTTTTATATTTTTATTTTTATATTTAATATTTATTTATTAGCAAATCTAATAATTATTAAAAGTTGGTTAAATTAATACTTATATTTACATGATCTTATAAAATTTTCCATTTAAAAACAATAATTAATTATAAAAAAGAGATATTTTTTTTAATTATTACCATTAAAAAAAAATTTAAAAATTAATTAAAAATATGCGAAGTGTGAGGTTCGAACTCACGACCTTAAGATTATGAGACTTACGCACTGCCGACTGCGCCAACTTCGCTTCTTGCATATTGTTGAAATAATTTTTATTGGAAAATTAAGTATTGATAATAGGGTTAGCTTTTACATTTAAATTCTGTGCCAACTTCGCTCCTGGAGTTTTCAATAAAATTTTTTCCTTGGAAAATTAAGTAGGAATAATAAAATTAGTTTTTACTGTCTGAGATATTAGTGGGATTTACCCTTCTTTTTTTTTTATTTATAACGTTTCTCCTTAAGTAGGATCTTTAACTTTTTAAATTTTATTATTATTATTATTTTTTTTTTCATTATAATAATATTGTAAAAATAATAAATAAATAAATAAAAAAGAAAAAGATATTCTTTCGATTTTTATTTTATTTAAATTAAAACTTTTAATTCAATAACAATTCATTTCTTTAATTGAAATTAATTTATGAAGAAGTAAGTAAATTTGAATACTATCAATAATATCATTATAATTATATTTTTTCATTATTTTTTGTACAGAATACATCTTTACCAATTTTACATATTTCCAGATTAATATTGATAGTATATCTGGATATTTTATAAAAATATACATATATATATATATTTTTTATTTTGCATTATAATAAATTTATATAATAATATGTATATATAACAAATTTTATATAATAGTAATTATATATTATAAATAATTAAATAATAGTTTTTATTTATAACATTAATTACTATTATTAATAAATTAATATATATTGATATTATTTAATAATAATGCCTTCAATTGGAAAAAATAAACATCGAAAAAACTCCAATAATAAATAACTAATTCATAATTAATTTCATTAAGAAAAAAAATATTTCTTTTAATATCTTAGTAATAATAATTTCTTTTTTAAATAATAAAATTTATTTATAAGAATTATTTTTACTATTTATAATTCAAAATATAAATATCGATTTGAATAATTATATATAGTAGTAATTGTAAATAATAAATATAAGGTAGTTTAATATTAAAATAATTTGTAAAAAATATTATTCTTTTTATTTTTTTTTTTTTTAAGAAAAACAATAACGAAAGTAAAGAAAACTTATAATTTATTTTGTTTTAATTTACATTTATTAAACTTTGCTCTAAAACTTCAAATATTTTTAATTCATATATATTAAAAAAAACCTCTACAATAAAAAATACATAGATTTGTGAATAAAATACATGTTAATATTTATATATATTAATTCTTTTAAATAAATAAATAAATAATAATAATAATTCATAATATATTTATTTTTATTTATCCATTATATTAATTATTTTATAGGTTGACAATTCAAAAAGTGCATTTTTTTTTAATTGATTCATTAATAATAGTAATAATAATATAAAAAATAATTACTATTAAATTATTATTAAATATTTCTTTTTTCTTTTTTTATTATTCTTTAATAATATGAATAAAAATTTAATTTATCGATAAATAATTATTTTAAGAAATGAATGAATAAAAAAATAAATAATAATAAATAATTTTATAATATTAAAATTAATTATATATGATATAAATTTATATAAATAATTTATATAATATAAATAGAATATATTTAACTATGATATTCTATATATTATTTATATTTATTTAAAATATTATTATTTATTCATTTATAAAATATTTAATTTATTTATTTAATATATAATCATACATTCATATAATTAATAATTAATAATTGTAAAAAAAGATTAATAAAATAAAAAAAAAAAAAATCAAAATAACTTTTAATTAATATTTTTAATATTTTTTTATTTATTATATATTACTTTAGTTATTTTGATTTATATACAATATAAATATAAAAAATAATAGTATTATGCTTGTCATTTCGAAATGAATGTTTTTCTTTGAGTGTTTTAATTTCAATAATCACTTTTAAAATTTAAAACTTAATTCTAAATGAGAAAGTAATCATTATTTAGGGTTTATTGGAGATTTATTACTATTCATTTAAAAAACCTTCCCGAATTTTCATATTTAGCATAAGGAAAACTTTAATTTTTTAAAAAATATAAATTCCATTTAAATCTTATTTATGAAAAATTTTTTAAAATTCATAAAATAATAAAAATAATATTCTCTAATATTTATTTTTATTTAAAAATAATAAATAAATAAATAAAAATAAAAAAAAAAAAAAAAAAAAAGGAAATTGTATATTTCTTTTCTTTTTTTTTTTTTTTTTTTTATATTCTAAATATTCAAACTTTATTCTTGTAAATATAATTTAAGATAATTTTTCTATCAGAAGTTCAACTCACCTTTTTGAAGTAAAGATGTTCGTGAAAAAGTTTTTAGGGTATTAAAAAAAATCATATTTTACAAATATTAAATTTTTATTAATTATTTATTTTATTTAGTATTAATTTAATTTATTTTAAATTATTTATTTTTAAAAAAGAACTCATTTATTAAAACTATTTAAACATTATAATACTTATTTTATAATTTCTTGAAATAACTGCTTCTTTTTGGATAGACTTTTTGCTATAGTCTTCTTAGGAAACTTGGTTTCTGTTCATGGTAATTTTTTTTAAAAAAAAGTTTATTTCTAATTTAACTGTCAAAAAATGAAGAATTAAATACCAAATATTTATGAAAAAGAAAAACAAAATCTCCATTATTAATATATTTAATTTATTTTTTGTACTATAAAAAAAAGCTTGCACTGTAACTATTGATCATGGTACCTCATGTACTGTTTCTGACAGTTCCGGCTGTGTGGCAGGAAATTATATTTATGTATCTAACTATTTAGGAGTAATTAAGTTAAATACTGAAGAATGTGAAGAAGTCACAACTCCAGGTTATTATAAAACCGCTGATAATAAATATTATTCTATTGCTTCAGGTGGTACGGTTACTGCACTTGGTTCTGGTGGTGATATAAGTAGTGTAGAGGAGTGTACTGCAGGAGAACTAAAAGCAGGAGGAAGTCTTTGTGTTGACACCGAAACTACTAGTGCTATCACTATGAACGGTGATGGTAAGTTATACCTTGCAAAAGATACCAGTGCTGGTTTATTAAGTGGATCCATTTCTGCACAGGTTGTTGTTAAAAGCATTACCAATGGATTTGAAGTTGTCTCATTAGAATCAACAAAAAAGTACCTTGTCATTGATAAAATAAAATTACTTGGTGGCGATTATGGCGAGATCATTGTTGTTGATAATACACTAGCAATAGCTGATGGTATTAACGGTACGTAATTTTAATTTATATAAAATTTATTATATATATATATGTATAAAAAAAAAGGAATCAATCCTTTATTTATATTTTATATTTCATATAATGTTACCTTCCTTTTGAAATTAAAAGAATTTATTCATATAAATTTCAAAATTTCAATGCCATTCTTCAATTGATTTTTTGAATGGGGGAAAAGTTTGAATTTATCGGAATAATTTTTTGATTAATATTTTTATTATAATGGAAATTCTATTAATTAAAAATTTTTATTTTTATTAGTTAATACTAAATATTAAAGAAAGTTTTTATTACTTAAGAACTTTTATTAGTAAATACTAAATATTTTTTATTTTTATAATTTTTTTTTTTAATTTGTAAATCTATTCTTTTTATTTTTATTTATTTTATTTTCTTTCTTTTCATTCTTCAGGATCCGATTACTGTGTCGATAAGAATTGGAATGTATATGATCGAAAAACTGGTTTATGTGAGGCTGTCGTCGATGAAGGCCAAGAAGACTGTACCAGCTACTATAATTGCTCTGCCGGAAAAGCCTGCGTAGTATCTAATGCCAACACCAAACGTAGTAATGATTGCATACCCACTACTACTAGTAAGTGTCCAAAGGGTTATTACCTTGTTAAAGATGGAGTTATTGTTACCAATTCAGATGCAGACGGATATTTATTCTATTGTGATGGTGAAAACAATTGTGTTGATAGAAAAACGAATGCAAATGCTCCATTAGGATATTTAGTAAATGCTAGTGGTTTCGGATACATTGTTTGTACTTCCTCCACGGCTTGTAAACTTGCTACGATTGCCGATAGTTGTACTAGTGGAAACTATGGAGCTTTGTACGATTCCGGTAACAAACTCTGTATTTTCAGTGGTGAAGAAAAGTATATAACAACTACAAGTGCAAGTATTCATATTATTAGTAAGTCTGCCGAGTTATTTGGAATTTCCCTTGAAGCCGGTAAATTTATAGCTATTGAAATTGACAGTGATAAGAACATTCTTGTCGTTGATCCTACTGACTCTGTCGGTTATTACATTACAGGTGAAAGTAATACTGCAGCTTTAACTAGTGCAAGTTCCAGTGGTTCCTTATATCAATGTGAAGGTGCTACCAATCATTTAAAATGTAGTTCCGTTACCGGTACCAATATTCCAAACGGTTTCTTAGTAAATGCAGGAAATGGCGTGAGTGGAACTGCTCCTTACATTGAATGCCAAGGTGCAACAGGATGTAAAGCTATTGCCATCTCTGGAACTTCATGTGCTGAAACTGCCGATGAAGGAAGTAATGTAGTAACTACTGGTGCCTTATTCAAACAAGGTGGATCAGGTAATATCAAAATTTGTATTGTTGACAAATCTGTTGAAATTAAATCTGAAAGCAAAGGAAAATACTTCATTAGTACAGACGGTGGATTATTTGGATTAGCCGATAAAGCCGATCATTTCATGGTAATTAATATTGATGCTGTAGGAAATATTACTGTCGATAAGGGTAAGCAACAAAGTTGGACTTTTTGAAAATTAATTTATTTATTTATTTTGTTTTTATATCATAAAAATTAAGAACTTTAATTTCTTCGAAAAGAAGAGAAAAATAATTCAATTAAATGAGTTTTATTAATAAAAAAATAAAAATATTATTAGTTTTTTTTTAATTAGTTTTTTTTTTTTTTATAAAAAAATAAAAATATTATTAGTTTTTTTTTTTAATTGCTTTTTTTTTTGTTTTTAAACTTATTTGAATAAAGATTTATTTTATAAAATATATTATGATTTACTTTTTAAAAACTATGTAAAAAAGTACTTGAGAAGAAAAAAAAATATTTCAACTCTTTTGTTAATAAAAACCTTTTTTGTTTAAATTTCTTATTTTAAAATAGAACATGTCAGATATAGATATACCAACGGTGATACCATTTTAATCGAGAGTAGAGCTACTGCTAGTGGAAAAACCGGAGATGGACAAATTTGTGGTAGTGGTGCCAATCCAACGGAATATATTTTAGATGAATGGGATGAAGCGTTAACGACTGCTTTAGGAGGAAGTAATTTCTATTACGTCAAAGAAGAATTAGGCAGTTAAAAAAAGAATTAGAATTATTCATTTACACTAAAGAATACTTCATATAAATGAAATAGCAATGTAAATAAAACTTCAAGTAATATAGAAAAAAAAGAAAGAAAAATAGAAATAGAAATAGCTAAAATTTAAATCTAATGTAAAAATTGAAATAGTTTAAAAAGATATTTTGTTTTTACAAGAAAATAAACTCAATAGTCATTTTATTTTTTTAATTTTATTCTTTTTATTTCTATTTTCAATTTCCTTTGTAATATTTTTTTTAAAAATAAAAAAAAAATAAAAAATTAAATGTATTTATAAAAATAAAGTATTTAATAAAAAGTATTTTATATAATTATTAATAATAACTAAAATTATTCGAAAATAGAATAGAAAGAAGTTTACTTTTTATTTTATGATATTCATTTTAACTTTTTTTTTTCAAATTAATAATGAAAAATAATAAGTGTCATTATTATTAATATTAGTTTAATAATTATTAAAATCAATACATTATGGATATTAACATTAATGAAAAGTATAGTTTTTATTTCCTACAAAATAAATTTCTATTTGTTAAATTCAATTTATTTAATATATTCAATAACTTCTTTTTTTTAGTGGAAGAGAGGTATAGAGATGTATATATTATTTATTAATTTAAATTATAAAAAAGAAGAACCAAATCATTACTGCTGATTATTCTAAAATGTCATAATCTTGAAGTTGAGGTTGGTTTCCTAAGGTCCTTTTCTTTTTAATATATTTATACACCATATTTTGTGTATTATTTTTATTTCACATTACTATCTAAAAAAAACTTTTATGCTCAATTAGGACAAGCAATATTTATCTTTGTTAATTACTATGTGTATTTTTTTGTTAAAAAAACAATATTCATCTGATTAATGAATGAATTGATTAATAAAGTTTTAAAGTTTATCAATAATTGCGTCTTTAAAACAAAAATAAAAAAGATAAAAGAATCAATTATAAGTAAAAAAGAATAATAAGATAATAAGGAGGACTAATAAATGCTTGTAAATAACAATTTATTTTTTTTTTATAATTTAATAATTAAAATAATAATAATAATAATAATAATAATAATAATAAAAATTATTTTAATAAAAGAAAATAATTATTTTTCATATTTCGTTTTTCAATTTTAAATAGAGTATATTTCTTTTAAATTTTTTTTATAAAATTTCATTTAATAATTATTATTAGGTTTTAAATAATACAGATTTTTTAAGAAATGTAAAAGATAACAACTTTTAAAAAAGCATCAAATACGTGATATTAATTGTAATTAACTCTAAGTGTAATAAAATTCAAAAAAGTAGCATTATTACCATATAATTTTATTTTTCATTTTTTTTTTTAAAAAAAAAAGAAATAATTATTATCTATATTATTTGGAGGTAGTAAAGTGTGTGTTATTATTTTTTTAAAAATTTAATAAAAAAATGTTAAGTTGTTGGGTTGGTTTATGAGAAAGGTTACGATTGCGTAAAGACTCTCGAGTTTTGGGTTAAATTGGTCAGGTGAAGATGTTTGTATTAATTATAACAATTAATTCAATTTAAATAATTATTGACACACTCAAAGTTTTATAATTAAGAATTTAATCTTTAAGAATTATATTTTATTAGAACTTTATTTAATATATTTTAATAATAAATTTTACTAAGATTGATATTAAGAATTATTATTGTTATAATTAATATACTAACGTTATGTTAATTTACAAGTTTAAGGTTATTTAGGTTAGTAATCTTACGAAGAATTTTAAAGTATGGAATCTCAATTCCTTTTTATACTAAACAAAAATAATAATTAACAATATAAATAAATAATACATTTTAATCTGAATATATTCATACATGTTTATAAACTATATATAAAATATAATAATAAAATAATATTGATAAGAATCTTTTAATAAAATAACTATATAATTATTCATTAACCAATTTTATACTAAAACTAATTAATAATAAAATAATATAAAATAAAACAAAAACAAAATGAATTAAACGAGTAAAACTAATTAAAAATTTTCTTTTGGAAATCTTTAGAATTATAAAGAATTCCTTATAATCTTTTAGAAAATAATTTAATAAAATTATATTATAATAAAATATATAAAACTAATAACTTATTTAAAATATTATAAAACTATTACTAATTACTAATTCTTTATTTTTAATCATTAATATTTGTTTATATAAATTAGTAATATAAATTTCAAATTAAGAGATTTTATCTATATAAATTTCATATTAATAATCTAAGGTTTTATTTAAAAATAATTAAATTATTTTTTATAATTAAAATTTCTTTAAAGCCTAATATCTCGTCTCCTAGTTGTTCAATAGGGTTGAAATTAATATTTATTGTAGTTCTCATCCGTAGCTTTCTAATGAATACAATTTTAGCGGGAATATCAATGTGTGATAGTTACATTCTATATAGAGGTATTGTTATTTTTCTTCAAGTTATTTTTGACAATTTCTTAAGGGTTAAATTAAATTGATTTTCTTTAATAAATGAGTCCAAACCCTTTGGTTTCCAATTAGTTAATGTTTCTAATATTCATTTTTATAATTAAAATCTAATTAAAATAATTTTTGTCATTAACGAAATTAAATTTCAATTGATCTAATAGTGAAATTTAATCCTAAATCCATTAGTTTTGGTAACAACAAAAGCTAATCCATAATATTAATTTTAAATTTCAATTAAAAATATTTCGAAAAATCATGAAAGCGAAGTTGGCGCAGTCGGCAGCGCGTAAGTCTCATAATCTTAAGGTCGTGAGTTCGAACCTCACACTTCGCATATTTTTAAAATTATTTTTTAAATATATTATTAATAAACATAATTAGATTCATGATAATAAATATGTCAGCATAATTAAGGATAGTCTCCAGTAGAATTTCGGGAAGGGAATTTCAATAATTTTATGAAAATAAAGAAAAAAATTATTATTATTATTATTATTATAATTTATTATAAAAATCGTCATCAATATTATTATAATTATTACTATTATAAATATTATTATTTATTATTACTATTATTATTATTACTTATTAGTATTATTATTTTAAATTATTATTTTTGTATTCTATTTATTAATAAATTATATTTAAATAATTTTTATTTAATATATATAATGTTATATTAATGAATAAATATATATATTTTAAATAATATATATATTAATATTAAATGAATAAACTGAAACATAAAATAATTAAATTTTTATAATACTATTTACTATAATTAATTAATATTAAATATATTATAAATGTAAAAAGTAATTTCATTAGAACAATTATTTATATTATTTCAATATGATTTTAATAAAATATTTTGTAACTATTTTATTAAGGCTATTTTTCTTATAAAAAAAAAATAAAAATAAAAATAAAAAAAAATGAAATGTTGAAATTTTAAAATGAATTTATTTTTTAAAATTTTACTTTTTAAATTTCGTATCCCAATATTTTATAAAAGATAAATGAAATATTAGCAATAACTGATACAATTAAATTTGAATAATACGATTTATTTGATAATTATTATTTTGTTATTTTGGCTATTGCTAATGAAATTTAGAGGTTCTATATTGTATAATTTTTTAAATTATTTTTCAATAATGAAGGGGATAAACTCTATTTTAGGAAAAAATATAAATTTCGTTGAAATTTCGGAAAAAAAATTTTTTCCTCAAAAAAATAAAAATAGTTTGAATTTTATAATAAGTATTGTATATTTATTATATAAATATTTACTTTTTGTAAAATAAAAAAACTTTTTTTATTAAAAAAAAATCCTTTAATTTTATTACTTTTATCTCTCCACAAGATAAATTATACTTTTTTAGAAAATAATGTTCAGTAAGAAAATTATAAGGTAAAGATTTAGGATTTAATATAAAATTAAATATATATATATATATAATATGAAAAAAAGTTATTTTTTAAAAAAAATGTGTTACTTAGAATATGCATTATGCAATTGTTAATTGAAATAATCTATTGTAAATTAGACTAATTAAATATATAATTATTAATACAAATTATAAAATGTTAAAAAAAAAATATTGTTTATTAAATTCGATTATATTGTTATCAATGCAGTTTCATCGGGTTACTTATTATTGGTAGCCGAATTAAATCTGTCACTTCAACTGGTAAGTTAATATAATTTGAGTTATTACACGAAATACTGTAGTTAATAATAAATAGGGTATTATCATTTATTGATATTTCATTAATGAAATTATAAATATCATTATTATTTTTTTTTTTGTTATATGTAGCTCTTGAAAATTGTGCAGATGATCTTAATGTCAGTTCATGTTCCGGCAGTACAGATCACTACTGTATTAAAGATTCTGGAATTTATGGTGTCACAGAGGGAGGAGCTTGCTCTGCAAAAATAATTAGTGAAGGTATTTACGTAATGGAAGGAAATTCAAAATTAATCTCAGCTACAGATTTAGCTGACACTACCGCAGCATCCATTTCTGGTGGAACTGAATTAACGCTTTGGGAATGTACAAATGAAAATGTATGTCAAAAAACGTATGGTTATATAAAGGATATTACCGGTTCTGATCCAGCTTATTATTACGTAAGTAAATCTGGAAGTAATACAGTTAGTACTGTGGAGAATTGTGGTAGTAATGTAGGAAAATTAAAGACAGCTGATAATAATCTTTGTGTTACTGATAGCCTTGATATTGGATTCGGAAGTGAAGCTTTATATATTATGTCCAACGTCCAGGATAATATATTTACTGGGGCTGCGACTACAAGTAATAGTATTATTATTAAGAAAATGGATAATACTATCACTTTAAATTTAGTGGGTGAAAGTGTCCACCTCTATAAGGAAAATGCGAATGTTGTAGTAGATGTTGTATCTACTGATTATACAGAAAATGCTGAAAAGATCGCCATCTATGACTGTAATAAGGATAGCATTTGTACCAAAACCAATGGTTACGCCATTTCATCCGGTAGCTATTATCCAGTGAATGGAAGTGGTGCTACAGCAGCCACTAATGGAGAAACAGTTACAGATGCTAATGATGCTAATGCCTGTAGTGGAAAGATAGGTCAATTAATCACTTCTGATGGAGGCACCACAAAATATCTCTGTCTTGCCGATGATATCAAAGTATTGTCTTCCGCGGAAGGGGAATACGTCGTCATTGGTACTTTAGCTAATAACAATATTTTCACAGGTACAAATACTGAAAATGCTATGATACCAATTAAAATTGCTAACGATTACATCATTCTCAATAAGATTCTTGATGGTAAGTGACATTTTAGAGCTGGAGAGCCAAAATTTTAAATTATTGTTTGTTTATCAAATAATAAATATGAAATTTTTTATTATATTATATAATTTTATTTTATTATTACAAATAACCTAATATTTTTTTTAACTGATTATAATTTATTTCTTTTTTTTTTTTTTTAAAAAAAAAATAAAAAATATCATTCATAGATCAATTATATCGTAAGTATGGAACAAATGCCTTAGAGAAAAGAACTGACAATTTCTGTTCCGGTACAATATTAGATAATCTTTTCACATGTACAGGTGGTGCTTGTACCAGAGGAGATAACCCAGGTAATATATATATATTTTTTGTTATTATGAATAGTTGATCATTATTTAATTGAATTATTAATGATTTATTAATACTTAATTGAGGCGATTAAATATTTTTATAATTATTAAATATATAAATTTTGCTATAATTGTTACATTTTTTTTTTTTCTTTTTTTTTTTTTATTTTCATTTATAATTCCTATATTAATATTTTTTTGTGGCGTATAAATTTGTGTTGCTATCTTTTTAATATTTCATATTATTGTATATAGTACCTGCTGGTGAGTATCTTGTGGAGATTTCGGGACAAGAGGGCAAATTCCAAAAATATGATTGTGATCCAATTACTCAAGATTGCGAACCCTTGACTAATGAAAATGGTTTATTACTTGTCGAAACCGTAGCTCCTTCCAATCAATGTGACTATCAATACCATAAGGTGGTTACTGCTGCTTCGGTAGAAAATGCTTCCAATTTAAAGATCTATGACTGTAAGGCCGGTGTATGTCAGGCTACTTCAGGTATGACAACCTATGGTAGTACTACTCCAGTTTATTGTACCACTGGTGGTTGTACCACCTCAGGTACTGAGCTTGACCTCACCAGTATCATTACCAATGGAAAATTGAAGTACGACAGTGGATACGAACTCGATGTGGAATCCGCTAAAATATTTGATATTACAGCTGATGGAACCAATAAATACTTCTATCCTGTAGATACTACTCACTTTGTTTATCTTAAGACCGCTACAAACGTTGTCGGTGTAGCCATATTCTCCTACAGTAAGTATATTTTGTATTTAATATTACTGTAAGATAAGATAAAAATTGTTGAGATGTAACTTTTTTTTTTTTTTTGACTAATAATTCATGGATACTCTATTAAAGAATCTTTCTTGTTAAATTATTTTTTTTTTTTTTTTTTTTTTTTTTCTTTTTTGGCTTTTTTAGTTGAAGATAATACTATCATATACTATAATAATGAAAGTAATGCCGCTAAGTATCTTGTGGTAACTTCCGATGCATGTACTGGAAGTACTGTTTCCAAATACACTAAATCAAATAATACAACGCTTAAAGATGCTGAAACATGTAAATTTTATTATTATTATAATTTCACTTTCATAAAGTATTATTTTTTTTTTTTTTAAAGAAAGAATGATTTATTTATATTACTCTTTTTATAACTATCAAATTTTAGGTTCTGCAGGACCATGTTCTGCTCTTGCTGCGAATAATAGTGGAACATGTAAGTTTGTTACCTATAATTTTTCATTAATAAGATATAATATCAATATATATGACAGAATTGTAATAATTTATTTTTATTACTATCTTAAAATTAAAAAAAAAAATAGGTGATGAGGGATACTACGTAGCAGATGACAGCTTCGGAGATAGTGGTAATTTAAAAACCAGTGGAAAATTATATCATTGTGAAACCGGTAAGTGCGAACAACTTTCCAAGGTTGGATACTTTAAAAATCAAAATGGTGCTGCAGATTCCTTCATTTCCTGTGATAAGAATAATGATTGTCAAATTGCTGCTGTTTCTGGTGCTGAAGACTGTACGAATATTGATTCCGGTAAGTTATATAAGGATACGAATGATAGCGACAAAATTAAACTTTGCGTTAAGAAGGTGGCTGCCGTAGGTATTGAATTAAAAGATGAAAGTGCTGGTAAATATGTTGTTGGTGTGGCTTCCAATACTTTCCTGGGTTCAGACGCTAATGCCTATGTCATTGTTGATCTCGATGCCACAAGTGTCGTCAAGAATGGTGAGTTTACAATAAAAATTTAAAATGAATCATTGACTTTACTATTTCTAAAAGTAGATAAAACTGAAAAAAAAAATTTTTTTTTAACAATTTAGCATATACTATTTATTTTAATAAAAAAAAAATTTAACTCCTTTTTATATAACTTTATATATAATTTTTTCTAAAAATTTAAAATTTAAAAATTAGTTGATGATACTATTTTATATAGATATACTGACACCAATAGCAAAATTATAAATAGAAGTAATAATTCGGACATGTGTACCAACCACAAAAGTGATATTTCTGAATATAAAAAGAAATCAGATGCATCCAATGAATACAACAAAACTAATTAAGCCTACAAAATACTTTTAATTTTTTTTTTTTTTTTTTTTTTTTTTTTTTTTTTTTTTTTTTATTTTTTTTCTCTTTTACAATATTTAATAAAAAAAATATAAATGAACTTTTTGTTCATCTGAATATGAATCTTTAATGAATAAAATTTTTATTTAGTTGAAATAGTTTATTTATGATATAGTAGAAAACTTTAAAATATAAAAATAATAAAAAGAACATACATTTATATTTATTTATTATATTTTTTTTTTTCATTGTATATAACGAAACAATAAATAAAAATATATTTATATTATTATAAATGATATTACAAAAATAATTCTTATTTATTATGTTATTTGTATATAAAAATTAAAAGTAGTATTTGAAATATTATTTATCATAATATTTATATTGTAATGAATTGCTTTTATTTTTTAATTTTTTTCATCATCATCATTATTATCATTATTATTTATTATTATTATTATTTATTATTTATTATTATTATTATTTATTATTTATTATTAATTATTTATTATTATTTATTATTATTATTATTATTATTATTATTATTATTATTATTTTTTTTTTTATAAATATTTTTTTATTAATTATTATATTCATTTAATTTATGTATTATTATTTTCAATTTATTCTGTTTATTTTTTCTATTGAAATATTATTAAAATTATTTATTTAATTATTTACATTTATATTTTGGTATGTGAAGAAAAGTTTTAAGTTCAAACCTTCCTTCTTCCTATTTTTATTATCATTATTTATTATTTGTTGATAGTAATTTGTAATTATATTCTTATTAAATAATATATTATTATTAAATTTTATCATTATTTATTATATAGTTTAGATTATTAATTAATAACTTTTATTGGATATTAACCTACTCAGAAGTGAACTTTTAATTATTAATATTGTAATTTGTCAAAATAAATTATAAATTCATACAAATGTTTTCATCCTCTCCTGATAATAATTATTATAATTATTATTATTCTAAATATTGCAAATCATAATAAATTATTTTTTTATTTAAAATTAATATATTAATTAAATTGAATATAATCATTTTTTTTTTTTTAATTTAATAATTTCTATTATTAAAATTAGTTGAAATAATAGAGAATGTTATTTCATTGATATTTTAATTAATTTTAAAAATATCAATGAAATAAAATTCTCTATTATTTATTAATTTCATTGAAAATCTATACTCTTATAAATGGAATGTTAAAATTAAATGTTAATTTCTCAATATATAAAATTGAAATTTATAATTTATTTAATTTATTCAATTATTTAAAAATTTAATTAACAAAATATTATTTATTCATTTATAATTATTATTTTAATATATTATATTTAATTTTTTTTTTATATTTCTTATTTAAAAATAAAAATAATAATATTATTTATTATTATTATAATAATTATTATTATTATTATTATTATCATATTTTTTTTATTAATATTAATAAATATCTATAAAATACTATTTTTAATAAAGTATTAAGAACGTCTATTGTAATTAAATTCTATTTTTCAATTGTTTACCATTCTAAATTTAAATATGTAATATTTTAATTTATTGGTTTTTTGTTTCTATCTCTGTGTTTTTTTTTTTAATTTGTATTATATTAATATTTGAAATTTTAAAATGAATTTAATTTAAACATTTCCATTTTTAAATTCCAATTTAAAAAAAAAATAAAAAAAAAAAAAAAAATTTAATTTCGAAATTTCAAGTTTTGATGGATAATACATTTCATGGAAACCGGTCTAACTCTATTTTACATATCAAAATCCTTATCACCTTCCAGTACATTACCAAAATTAATAAAGTCTATTTTTTTAAAATAATATAAATTTCTTTGAAATTACCAAAAAAAAAAAAAAAAAATTTTTTAAAACTCATAAAATAATAAAAATAAAAAGTTTTTATTTTTATTTAAAACAAATATAAAACTATAAAAAAAATTGTATATTTTTTTTTTTTTTGTAAATAATTCTTTTGTATATAAACTTACTTTCTGGTTGTAAGATTCTTTTTTGAATTAAAGTAAAAAATGTCTGCTAAGAAATTTTTAAAGTTAATATTTATTCTGTATAATAATACATTATATATTATTCTTGAATATTAACTAATATTGATTCCATTGTATATTTCAATAAAATAATCATTTATATCATGACAATTTTTTTCAATTTTATAAAAAAAAAAGAAGTATTGTCAATTTATTATTCCTTGGTATTTTGAGTACAGTTAATGCTTTAGGAATAAGTAAGTTTCTCCATTATATTTATTTAATAATAAAACTAAAATACTAAATGATACTTTTTCATTAAATTATTAATGTTTTTTTCACTTTTTTTTTTTTTTGGAACTATTTATTGTTCATCATTTCATTGATAAACAAATTTATAATCAATTCAATTACAATACATTACTTTTTAAATTAAAGCTATTGATTCTTGTGGTGAAAGTTGTGGTGAATCAGCTGATCCAGCTGATGCTGTCTGTCTAAAGGATAATAAACTCTATCCATCTATTGCTGGATCTTCCAACTGTATCAAGGATAATGCTTTAGCCACTATGACTACTGGTTATAACGTGTTCTCTGTTAATGCAGCCACTGCTACTGCTGTTACTGATCAATCGACTGAATTAACTGCTGGTCAATTAGTACTTTTCCAATGTATAAGTGATACATGTCAAAGAGGAGCAGGTATCGTTTTCGTAGATAATAAATATTATTCTATTCCCTCAGAGGATGTAGCTACAGATGAAACTGATGCAATTACTACCACAAATACTAATCAAGTTATCATTGTTGATAAAGATAGTAATGAAATTCTTAAACTTCCTATTGGTACTGCTTTTCCAGCTTCTGCTTCTTCAGAAGCATCTTACATTTTAAAGGGAAAAACAGGGGTTATCACTGCAGCTCCATTCGGAGGATTAAACACCAGTGATAATGATAATTCAGGTATTGTTATTAGTACTAAGGCAGCTATTTCCAACACCACTCCTGCTATGCTTGTTTTCAATGCGGGCTTCAATGGTAAATTCTATACAATGAAAAAAAAATATATATATTTATGTGAAGTGACTTTGAATTGATATTACATGATGATATGTAAATATCATTCTTTGTGTAATAACAATTATGGTTTATGGACTAATCTTTTTTTTTTTTCTTGTATGTGTGTGTATTTAATACTAATAGATGAGTACTGTGTGACTACTTCCTCCTCTCTTATCACTGAAAGACCAAAGAACTACTGTGATGGAGACACTAATGACTGCGATGATTATTATACTTGTACCAGTGGTATTTGTGTGAAGACTACCACCTCCTACAATAGTAAATATCAAGTATTTTTTTTTTTTTTTAACTTTTTATAGTATTCAATGAATGTCAAACATCATAAAAACTGCAAAGGAAAACTAATCATTTTTTTAATTATCACTTCAAAATTTTTCTAATATAAATAGGAAGAGGAGTTGAAGAACCATCAGGTTCTTCATGTGATCCAATCACAGGAGAAAATTGTAATTGATTTTATTTTTTTGAAATTATCAAATTATTTTTACTAAGCATTCCTATATTAAATACAAATTTAATTTTTATTTAAATGGTATTGTTACAATTAGGTACTGAATCTGATGATGGAGTCTACTACTACATTGGAAGTGGTGATACCTTAGCTTCTTCTGCAACCTTAATTACTTCAGCAACCACTGGTAATTTATTCGTCTGTACGATTTCGGGAGGTTCACTGACTTCTTGTGTGAAGGATACTTCAATGGCCGGTTATATTATGAATAGTGACATAAGCAATAATCTTCCAATCATTAAATGTACCGTAGGTAGTTCATCTAATTCATGTGTTGCCTTAGCGGATGCTCCAGCTTCAACAGTTGCTGCATGTTCTGAAAATTCATCTGGAATTATTGTTGTTGGTGGTATTTACAATCAATGTACTGATACGGATGATGATCATGCCACAGAAATATCAAATATCGTTGAAGCTGGTTGTGTTGAGGATGGTGATATCATTAAAGAAGGCGGAGTCTTTAAAATTTGCATTAATGGTAATAAAGTTATTTTTGATGACGGTAATTACTTTATAGAGTCTGACAAGGCCAGCGTATTTAATGATATTCCTCTTGAAAATCATTACGTTGCTATTGATATCGACCAATCTAAAGCTCTCCTCAATCAAGGTAATATTCCTTGAATCTTTTCCATAAATAATCATGATATTTATTAATCATACCAATAAAATTTTTTTAATGTTTATTTTTTTTTTATGACTTCATAAATAAGAAAATAAGTCATTATGATTAAAAATTTTAATATAAATTTTAATATTAATATATATTTTTTTTATTATTATAATTCCACTTAGACGTTACTCCAAAGAAGTATAGATATGCTATGAATGACACCAGAAAAATTAATGAAAAAAATGGAGATGCTTCTATGTGTAAAGGAACACCATCTACCTTAGATACTGATGTTGCTCATGAATTTGTTAAAGTTATTGAACCGGAAGGTTCCGGCTCTCCTGATCATGTTCATTACTACATGGATAAAACTTTAGCCGATCAAAAGACTAATTAATAGACTAATTTTTTTATTTTATTAGAATCAAAGAAAAAAAAATATAAGGAGCATTAATTAAATAATTATCATACTGGAAAAAAAATAAAGAAATATTTTTATAATTGAGTGTTAAAAAATTGAAATTTGTATATATTAAAAGATATAAACTTTGACAAGTGTATAATATCAATTTCAAATTCCATATGTAAACCATTTAATTAATAAAATTTTATAGCAATAAAAATAAATTATTTTATATTTAATATTTAAATTAATATGGAATATATCATATGGTGCTTCTATGTTTTCTATTTAAATTAAATAATGAAGAATGAAGAAATCTCTTCTCTTTTTAATACTTTTTCGTAATATTCAGATTATATTTAGATTATTATTTATTTTTAAAAAGAAAGTAAAATGTTTATTTAATCTTTATAGATATTTTCAAAATGCATTTTACTTGCTAAAAATAATATTTATACAAGAAAATGATTTTATAATAATATTTAATATAATTATAATAAATTTTAAGTAATATAACATATATATACATATTTAGGTATATCTTTAACAATAACAATATTTATTACTAATTATTATTTATATTATAAATATATAATAATGTTATTTTTTTATTTTTTTATTATTGATATTATTTTTTTTATTATTGTTAATAAACACACAATTAAGAGACACACAATATTAAGATAATATTATAATTATGTTTAAGTAAAGATGTTTTATATTCTTTATTATTAGGTCACTGGTTCAATTCTGTTTATTTCCTTGATTTAATGATAATATTAGTATTTATATTTATTATTCATTATTCATTATCATTATTATTTTATATTATAGTTATTAATTATTATTAAATATTATCTATTATAAAAATTAATTATTTAAATAATTCTATAGGTTAGAATAACACTATCTTGAAATATGGTGATTTTATAATAATAATTTGGTAATAATAAATAATAATTAATAATATATAATTATAATTAATAATAAAATTTATAATTATAATTAAAATAGAAATAATAACAACAATAATAATAATAATAATAATAATAATAATAATAATAATTATTATTATTATTATTATTATTATTAATCATTTAAATATTATTAAATATTATTAAATATTATTAAATATTATATATTATTTTTGATTAAAATTGAAATTGCATTTAATATTAATTTTTCAATTAAATAATGAAACTAATTTAATTTAAATAGTATTATATGTAACATTTCTATTTTATAAATTAAATTATAGTAATTGCTAAAATATAGCATTTTAATTGTTGAAATTTTAAAATGACTGTTTTGAAATTCGATCATTTAGAACATTTACTTTTAAAATTACTGAAATGAAAAGTAAATTATTTTAATTTTGAAATTTTTTTATTTCATTCTTAATAGTAATATCGAGGTAAAGTAATAATAAAAATGGTGTTTAATATTCAAAAGTCACTCTCAAACATGGTAAAGTTTATTTTTTCAAAAAATATAAATTTCGTTGAAATTGCCTAAAAAAAAATTTTAAAACTCATAAAATAATAAAAATAATAATTTTTATTTTTATTTAAACAAAACAATCCAATATATACAGAAAAATAAAAAGTCATTGTCTATTGATTTGTAAATATTCAACCTTTTGTATATAATCAACTTTTTCTTTTTTTTTTTTTTTGTAAACGATCTTTTGGAACCAAAAATGTTATCTAAGAATCTTTTAAGGTATTTTTGAAAGATAAACGAATAAAACTATTATTAATTAAATTAAATAAAATATTATAATATAAATATTAAGAATACATTAATTTAATTTAAATCAATAATTATTATATACACTGTTCATAAAACAATTATTATTTTTTTATAAAATAATTTAATTTTTTATCTTTTTTTTTTTTTTTTTTTTTTTTTTTTTTTTTTTTTTTTACAAATAGTATTGTTGCTTTAGTATTCTTTGGTAGTCAAATTTCTTCAGTGATTGCAGGTACTTCACACAACTAAATATTAGAATAATTACTATTATTATTAATGTAATTTACTAATTGTATTAAAATTTAAATTTTTTTTTTTTGAATATAATAATTAGAATGGGCTAATTGTAGTACAAACGAAGAATATGCAAAAATTGCTGACTTCACTGGTGATTGTGATGTTAAAGCGCATTGTAAATTAGATGATTTAATTGTTGGTATCAATGATTCTACAAATCCTACATGTAAAAAGGCTTTAGATGGAGTCTACGTATTCAATGATAATACAGGCACCATTGTTAATTTAGCGAATGATATTAGCAGTGCAACTCTCTCCGAATTATTTATTTACAATTGTGATGGTACTACATGTGCAAAAACAAATGGTATTTTTAAGGACAATGATGCATACTATACTGTTGATGCTACTACGGGTGCTGCAGAAATAACAGCGACTCATAAAGATAATAGTAATGATTGTACAACAAATCCTTCTGATAAAATTGGTATGATTGCTGGTGATACCCTATGCCTTGGAGAGAGTATTACTCCGGCCAGTGCTGATGGAAACCAATATATCATGAATAATGTTGCTGATAATGCTTTCACTGGAGGTGAATCAGATACGGATAAGCAAATTGTCATTAAAACCGGCACTCAAATCTTTGCCTATGATAATCTTATTGGAGGTAAAATATTGAAATTCAATGAAATAAAATATTACTTTTCTGAAGTAGTTTATTATTTTCTGACTTATTATTTTGTCCCATCACTTACTTATTTTCATTTCTTGAATTTATAATATATTATATATATATTTATATTTTTTTTTTGAATTAATGAATGAATAGATGATGAATATTGTGTCACTACTGCCACAAACCTTTTAACTGGAAGATTTGCCAATTTCTGCTCCAATAATGATTGTAACAAATACTACGAGTGTAAGGATCATATTTGTGATTTGATTGATGAATCACATGAAACTTGTAAGTAGAAATGATTGTTAATTCATTAATATATTAAAAAAAAAAAAGGTTTATCCTCATATTATATTTCTAATATTATATAGCTATGAGTTATTTTCTAAAATTATTGATTTATTTATTTTAATTTAATAGGTTCAGCACCTGCTGAAGAATGTTCTTTGGAGTCTGAATCGGCTACTAATTGTATATTTTTTAAACAAATTTTTTTTACGATTATTATAAATTTTAACTTAGAATAAAAATAATTTATTAATTAAAATATATCTTTTTTTCGAAAAAAAATTATTTCTCTTATAATTCATTATACTTTTATAATTAAACTGTAAAAGGTGTTCAAGGATACTACCTTAAGGGTACATCCTCAGCTAAATTGGCTAAAGAAAATGATGAAGAAGGTACTTTATACTATTGTGAATCCTCTACCGAATGTGAAGCAGTAACAGCCGGTGATGTTAAAATTGGTTACTACAAAAATGTTGACACCGTTAACACCAATGTTCAATACATTAAATGTGAAACTGCTGAAAGCAACGTTTGTAAAGCTGTTGTCGTTGATAAAGATGACTGTAACGATGTTAGTAATGCTGGTGATTTAATTGTTACTGCCGGTCCAGTGTATAAGATTTGCCTTGGTACTAATACTGAAGATGCCGTTAGTATCAATACTACTTCCACTGCCAAAAGCTATCTTATTAGTGTCAATACTAAAAATATCTTTGGTAATAAGGCTAGTCAATACGTCAAAATTAATACTGTTGATAATAAGGTTACTCTTGCTGATAAAGGTTAATATAAAATAATTATTAATCTATTACCTAATGTCAGAATTAAATTAAACTATTTTATTAGTATATATTTATTTATAAAAATTGTTATATAAAAATATAGCTTTATTTAAAGAAAAAATAAAAAAAAAAAAACTAACGTCTTATTTTCAATTTTATTTTTTATCATAAATTAACTTATAAATTAAACTTAAATCATTGGGTTTTAATGTTGATGATAAAAATAGAAAACAGTCCACAAAGATACCTCTACACTGACACTGATTCATTAATTTATTTAAAGAATGACTCTGGAGTTTGTGATCCATCAACCACAATTATTGAATTTAAGATCAACAAGTGTGAAGATGACGTTGATCCAGCAACTGATACTGTTAACTACTATAAAAAGGGATCTGATCATACCTGGCCAAGTGCTTAAGTTTTATGAAATTAGATGAACTTGCCAAAAAAAAATAAAGAATTCATAAGAAAAAATAAGAGAATAAAAAATGTTTTTTAGATAAAAAAAAAACTACAAAATGTAAATTATTTCTTAAAATTAGGATACTATAATTTTTTTTTCTAATGAATTATTTATCTTTTTTATTTTAAAATTATTTTATTTTTTATTAGTAAATTTGAATAATAATTTATATAACATAAAATAAAATGATTGACAAAACTAAACGACATAATTTTATTATCCATTTTATTTATTATTATAATAATTGTACAATATTTGTTAATAATTATTTTATTATTATTATTATTATCACAACTATTTCTTATTTTTTAAAGAGTTAATTATTTCTTTATATGTATATTTTATATTAATTGTTAAAAGTTTTGATACCTCTGAAATATAATTAAAATATTCATTTAATATTAGCTTAAGAAAATCTAAATATACACTTTTTTATTATATAGATAATAATATTTTTGAGTTTATTCAAGTATTTAAGCATAATAATATATAAAAAGTTAAATATTAATAATATTGATAATAATAAAATATTAAAAACTGATTATTATTATTATTATTATTATTATTATTTAATATTTAATATTTAATATTTATTATTTATTATTTATTATTTATTATTCAATTATTCATTATTTAACTATTTATTTATTTATTATTTATTAATTAGTAATTATTATTTAATATTTAATATTTAATATTTAATATTTATTTTTTATTATTTATTATTCAATTATTTATTATTTATTATAAAATTTATTTATTATTAATATATTTTATTTATTTAATATTAATATTTTAATTATTTAAAATATATTTAAGCATTCATTAATAAATTATTAAAATTATTTATTTATTAATCTTTATTATTTATTTAATTTTACATTAATTAATAATATCCTTATATTATTAATTATCGTATTTAGTAAAAAATATTAATAAAAAATATTTTGATAAAAAAAATAAGACTTTTATTATTATATTAAAATTTGAATAATAGAATGTCGAAATTCGAAATTTTAATTTAGTAAATAAAATAAGCTATTTATTTATTATTAATAAATAATAATAATAATTAATAATAATATATTATCTAAAAAATAAAATTTTTATTTTAGGAATATTTAAAGAATTTATAATTAAAATAACTATTATTATATACATTAATATTTACTATTATTCTAATATTACATTATTCAATAATTTTTATTAATTTATATTATTATTTATTTTTTATAGATAATTAATATTTATAAGTATTATTTATTTACTAAAAATAAAATTAAAATTGAAATTGCATTCAGTTTTAATTTTTCCATTAAATAATATTACTAATATAATTTAAATAGTATGACATGTAAATATTCTATTTTACAAATTAAATTATAGTAATTGTTAAAATAAAGTATTTTAATTTGTGAAATTTGAAAATGAATGTTTTGAAATTAGAACATTTAGAATATTTACTTTTCAAATATCTGAAATGAAAAGTAAATTTTTACAATTTTGAAATTTTTTATTTCATTCTTAATAGTAATATCGAGGTAAAGTAATAATAAAAATAGTGTTTAATATTCAACAGTTACTCTCAAACATGGTAAAGTTTATTTTTTCAAAAAATATAAATTTCGTTGAAATTGCATAAAAAATTTTTAAAATACATAAAATAATAAAAATAATAATTTTTATTTTTATTTAAACAAAACAATACAATATATACAGAAAAATAAAAAGTCATTGTCTATTGATTTGTAAATATTCAACCTTTTGTATATAATCAACTTTTTCTTTTTCTTTTTTTTTTTTTTTTTTTTTTTTTTGAGAGGTAACTTACCTTTTGGAATCAAAAATGTTCGCTAAGAAACTTTTAAGGTAATTTTCAATGGGACATTGCTAACTAAAATTATTAATTTAAAAGAAAAAAAATTATTATTATTATTTCTATATATTAATTTTGAAAATTGTTAAGAAAATACTAATTATTTCTATCTTCAATCCTAATTTTATGACAGTGCTGTTGCCTTATTATTATTCCTTGGTAACCAGAGTGTCCATGCCTTTGGAAGTACGTATTTTCATCTACTAAACAGATAGTATATTTTTTTTTTTTATTTTTTTATAAATAACTATTATTATGTAGGACTTGAAAGAATATTTATTAATGAGCCAATCATTTACTTATTTCTACTATTTTAACTTGTGATATTTTTTATTATTATTTTGAAATAAAGCAATTTCTTCTTGTACATCAGAAACAAAAACAGGATGTAATAATAATTCCGGAACCTCAATTACTTATTTATGTATTGATGGTCTTAAAATCTATGGTTTTGCCTCTGGAGCCACTGGAACCTGTTTACAAGAGTTCAGTTTAACTGACGACGCTCTCAGTGTCATTGGAGTTGTTGACAATAATAGTGATCCTTCAAATCCCACTTCTACAATAACTAAACAAAGTGACACTATAACTTCTGCTGAAGGAAAATTGACTATCTTTAGTTGTACTAGCGGAGAATGTACTCAACAGTTTGGTTATGTCTTTGATGCCTCGAATCAATATTCCGTTGGATCGGAAGGAGACAGTGCAAAATTAACTTTTGATTCAACAACTGTCTGTAATACAGCAGGTGTTGGTGTCATTATTAAAAAGTCGGGTACTACCGACACTATTGAATTCTGTCTTGATGGTACCAATGAAAAGAGCGTAACGGTTAGTAGTGATAATGAGGGAGATTATCTTATGGTAGGAACCAAACTCGGAGAAGGAAGTACTCTTCCTGCAAGTAGACTTACTACTACCGAAGGACAAGATAATACGGTAATTACCATTGGTAGTAACTATATTATTTATAATGAGGCGTACACTACAAGTAAGTTTTTTTTTTTTTTTTTCTTATAGTTTTGTTTTGTTTTCGAAGAATAATACTTTTCATAACTATCTGAAATCATATTCTGAAATAAATAATATAATATTTATATAATATTACTCGTAAGACTCTGAAATCTATTGTGCCAATGACCAAAACAAGCTTGAAACCCGATTTGAAAATATATGTTCCAGTACGGATTGTGACTACTACACTTGTGCTTCGGGTAGGTGTACCGAATCCAGTTCTAATTGTGAGTATTTTCATCCTTTTTTTTATTAAAAAAATTTTTTTAAATTAATATTATAAAACTTATAAAAAATAATAAAAAAAATGATATTATGAGTTAGTTGAGATCAATTCCAATTTTTTGATCTTTTTTTCACTTTCTAATATCTATTTATTCAATTAATTTTTATTATTCTTCATGGGTAGGTCCAGCCACTGTTACCCCTGATGATAACTGTAATCCAGTCAGTAATCCTTCGAAATGTAAGAAACTATTATCTATATTCTGTAATAATTTTTGAATTACCGTAAGGAATCATTCTCACCAATAATAATTATATATTTTTCTTCTTCAACTTTAGGTATGGATGGAGGTTTCTACATTGTTGATGGTAGTAATGCCTTAATTACTACTCAAAATTCTAGTGGAGCAACTATTACCTTATATAAATGTGTTGAAAGTTCTGGCGTTGAGTGTAGCAATGACGGATTTACGATCCCAACTGGTTACATACCAAACGCGGATGACGTTTCTGCTTCCGAATATAAATATAGTTTTATTAAATGTGATGGTAGTAATTGTGAAGGTTACAATGCTCCCGATAAAACTGCATGTGAAGCCGCTGGTCAATTAATTAATCTTAATAGCTCTACCCTTTCAATTTGTCTTCAAATGACTAAAGCCGATAATAGTAATGCTATTGTTAGCGCACCTTTAAGTGCTGCCGGTTCCTATTTTGTTGATACCAAAGTTTCAAATATTTTTGGCGATCGTTCAAGTGATAGTAGTGGATATACCTTTGTCATTGTAGATGTCACTGCTACTTCAGTACAACTACATGGAAAAGGTAAAAAAAAAAATAAAATAAAAATAATTGGTTATTTATATAATATATTGTAGTTAAAATTTCATAGAATTAATCAATAATTGAATTAAATAATTTCAAGTCAAATTTAATGATCAAAATAAAAAAAAAAAAAAAAATAGATATATATATTTTAAATATTGTTAAATATTCATAGTGTATTTATATCTAATTTTATTTTAATTATTTCTTTTCAGTTTTTTTTTTTTTTTTTTTTTTTTTTTTTTTTTTTTTTTTATTAACAATATTTGTTCATTATTCCAATTAATGTTTTAATTCTATTTATATTATTAGATGATGAAGACAGTAGATACAAATACACTGACAACACTTACAAGATTTATAACAGAAGTAGTAATAAAAGTAATATTTGCGATGCTTCAAAAACTATAAATGAATTTGAATTAAATCAATGTTCCGATTATCAAAGTGCTGAAAATTACTATTACAAGTTAAAGCAAAGTCATGAATGGCCAAATGTTTAAGGGGAAAAAAAAGTATGAAATCATCATAAAATGAAATATGATATCATGAAATTCAATTAAAATTAAAAAAGTAAAAGAATACATTTCTTTTCTTTTCTGTTTTAAATTGTATATTGTAATGATTAATTATAAAATAATTTAAATAAATTTATATATTTAAAAAAAAAAAAGATTTTCTTATAGAATATAAAAAAAATATAGAAGGAATGAATTATTTTATATACATTTAATATTATAATTAATTCCCTTTTGTTATTTTGTATTGTTTTTTTTTATATTACGTTTTTATTTACTTTATTTTTTTATTAATGACTTTAAGGAATGAAATGTTATTTTTATATATTTATTACAAAACTTTCAATTAAAAAAAAAAAAAAAAATCCTTATCACACATTTATTAATTGTTTTCTAATAGTAAAAAGTAAAAGTTCATATTTTAATATATTTATATATATATATATTTATTACTTTTAGTTATTTAATATAAATTGAATAATAAATAAACAAATAATAATAAATAATTGAATAATAAATAATAAATAATAAATAATTGAATAAATAATAAATAATAAATAATAAATAATAATAAAAAGAGTATTTATTAATAAATAATAAATAATAAATAATTGAATAAATAATAAATAATAAATAATAAATAATAATAAAAAGAGTATTTATTAATAAATAATAAATAATAAATAATAAATAATAAATAATAAATAATAAATAATAAATAATAAATAATAAATAATAAATAATAAATATAATAATATGATATATAATTAATATATAATAAATAATAATTATTAAATTAATATATTATTAAAAATTATTAATAACAATAATAATCAAAAATTATTTAATATATAATACTATTTATAATAAATTATTTATTTATATATTATTTAATATTGAATACAAATTATAAATTATTTAAATTATTAATTATGCATTTATATATTATTGAAATTATTTATTTATTTAATTATGATATTAAGTTAATATATTAGTATTATTCATTATAAATTTATTAAATATTTAATTATATATTCATTAAAATATTATTAATTTTATTGATTTATTTATATATTTATTTTTATAATTGTTTTTCTTTTATAATTGCTATTTTTTTTATTTCCAAATGAAAGAATGTCATAAATGGAACCTTTTTAATGATTTACTTTTGTTGAACACAAGACAAACAAGGCTATTTAATAGTAAAAATAAAATTAAAAATAAAAAAATTTATGATACATTCATGAATATTAACATTCATTATAAAATAGTAACAATAATAATAACTAATTTCTTTATACTAAAAAGAAAAAAAAAAAAAATTATAAAAAAGATAACCCTTTAAAACAATCAAAATAATAATAAAAAAATAACCCTTTAAAACAATCAAAATAATAATAAAAAAATAACCCTTTAAAACAATCAAAATAATGATAATATAATAATAATAATAATAAAAAAAAAAAAAAAAAAAAAAAACTAAATTTTATTAATGGAATAGAAAAAAATTATACTAAATTAATGAATTTAAAGTATTTTTAACTTCGTTACTATTTACTATTATTATTATAATTATTATTAGTTATTTTATTTATTATTATTAATTATTTATTATTATTAGTTATATTATTTATTATTAAATATAATTTATAGTTTTAATATTAATTTACAATAAAATTTTATTAAGAAAAGTACAATTGACATTATACTTTTTATTTAGGAATTAAATTAATAATAAGTACTATTATTATTTAATTATATATTTATTATTATAATTTATTTATAATTTTTTTTTCTTAAAAACGTATTAAATATTTAAATTTCAATATAAATGTCGAATTCTTTAAATTGAATTTTAAAATATTAAAATATTGAAATGTTGAATTGAAAGTCTTATTGAAATTTAATTAAAAATTTTTTTAAAATTAAAAATTTATCTTATCAGTATGATATTAATTTTAGTATTATTATATCAATTCATTTTTTTTATAATCAATTGATATATTTATTTATATATTGGATATTGGAAGTAGTGAATAATTAATGGTATCTATTATTATTAATATATAAGTGAAAGGACTATTTTAATTGTTTTCTTGTCCAAAATCATAACCAATAACTATATGAATTTTTAAGGATAACCGCTCATATTAACTAATTTGGATCACATTAAGAACTTTAATTTATAAAAAAATATAAATTTCGCTTGAAATTTCAAAAATTCAATAGTCCAAAAAATAATAAAATAATAATTATTCCTATAATAATTTATTTTATTAAAAAAAATACATAAAATAGAGTAAAAAAATATTTTTACTTGCTTTATATTGTAAATATCTATTCAGTAATAAAAGAAAAACTTCCAAATTTCTATTACACTTTTTCTTTAAAAAAAAAAATAATTAAAGCTAACATGTTCAGAAAGAAGATATTAAGGTAAACTATAAATATTATATAATACAGAAAGTATCTCATATGAAATAGAAGTTCTATTTATATAAATTAAATAAATGTAATCAACTTTATTTTACTGACTAGTTTTGGATCTTAATACTTAAATAAACCATTTACTACTATTTTTTTTCTATTTAATTAATCATATATTATTTATTTTTTATTTTATATCATAAAATAACCATTATCTTTCGACATTAAAAAAATTTTTTTAAAATATGTATATATTTTACTTTTTTATTTTAATTGAACTAGTCTTATTGGATTTTTATTCGCTGCTACTACTAGCTTAGTTAAAGCTGATAATGGTAAATTTTTATTTATGAAAACAAAATAACTATGTTTAATTAAATTTAATTAGTTCTCCTTTTAGTTCTCGTATTAATATATATAATATTATATTTAAATTTCAATTTTATTAAATAGCACTTACCACCACTTGTACACCAGTTGATGGTCAAACAGATGCTTGTACTGAATTTACTCATTATTGTATTACAGCAGAAAATAAAATTTACGGTATGGGAAGTTCTTGTAATTCCGTTATATTAGAGGAAGGTGTTCATGTTTTTGAAGTGATCACCGCTGAAAGCAATGTCAAAAAAATTGATTTAACAGATAATGATGCTTCGGTCACTTCTGGCAATGACGGTAAATTATCGGTCTATGTCTGTGATAAAGATAAAAAATGTGCTATTTCTGCCGGTTATGTTAAAGTAGGAAATTCAGACACTTTTAAGATCACAAGTACTAGTTCTGAAACCTATGGGGTATCTTCAGACGAGGTTTCTTGTAATTCTTCGGACATTAGTAATATAGGAAGTCTTGTTACTACTTCCACAGGTAAAGTGGTATGTTTGGCTACCGGTAAAGAATTAGAACTCCAAGCCACAACTACTTCAGGAGACTACTTTTTAGGGACAGATGCCCTTGCCTCTGGAAGTCCATTTAATGACTTAAATACTAGCGATTTAACACTCTCGGGTATTGCTATCAAGACCACTCAAAGAGCCATCGTTTTCGATAGTGTTTACAACGGTAAGTTTCAATAAAAATTATGGTAGAGTAAATATTACAAATTATAGAATTAGAAAAAAAAAAATACCTAAAAATATAAAAATAGAGATAAAGAATTTACAAATCAAATCGAATTTTATTCTATATCATTTGCACTAATGACATCGAATAAAATAATTGATTGATAGAATGACATCTTCGAAACTAACCTGTTTTTTTTTTTTTTTTTTTTTTTTAATTTTTTTAAAAAAAAATTAACTTTAAAAATTAAAATATAGTTGTCTATGAATGTAATGATAGTGACAATTTGAAATTAACTGATAGATTAACCAATTTATGTGAGGGTACAGATTGTGACAAATATTATACTTGTACTAAGGGTATTTGTGACGAACAAACCAATGCTTGTAAGTTAATACATCTATTTTTTTTTTTTTTTTTTTTATTTAATTATTTTTTTTATATATTATTCATCATAGATATACAATAAGATAGATAAATAATAAAAATTTAATTTAGAGAATAAAGATAGAAATATTGAATATAAGATGAAGTTATAATCTATAAAATAAAATATATTTTGAAAATGTGAAACATTTGATATTTTACGAAAGTAGATCCTGTGTGGTTTTTAATCGATTATTATTATTATTTTTTTTTCATTAATGTTCTAAATATTAGGTCCAAGAGGAGACAGTGGTACTGAAGCTAGTGGTTCCTCATGTGATCCATCTAAACTTACCTCAACTGGTTGTAAGTAACCCATTTTTTTTTATTTTAAATTTTAATTCATCATTTATTATTCGAAGGAAATTTAAATAAAGAATACAATAAAGTTTCTACATAAATTCGTATGAGTCATATTAATATGAAATATAATTTTAAATGGTCGTAGGTAATACAAACGGATTCTACATTCATACCACCACTGATGGTGTTTTTACTACCGCTGGTCCTGGCGATCTCTATTCATGTACCGGGGGTACATGTGATAAAATCGAAACCCCTACTCAAGTTGGTTACTTATGGAATGCTGCTTTCGATTCAAGCATTAAGGAACATACCGCTCCATTTATTCAATGTAGTAGTGAAAGTTGTCAAACCATAGCTGTCTCGAAAACTAGTTGTGGTTCAGGAGCTGATGGTCAGGTTGCCAAAGATGGTGAATTATTCACAGATGACCAAGGTACAAGTTATAGTATTTGCCTTGATGCCTCAGAAGCCACAGGTATTTCTCTAAAATTAGACAATTTAGTCACAACCGATACTCCATACTTTATGAGTGTGGCCAATGCTTCAAATATCTTCGATTTAGGATCGGGTTCGACTACTTTCGTTATTGTTAATGTCAAGAAGCATGATATTCTTCTTTCCACTGCCAGTATATATAATATTTTTCTATTTTTATTAACATTTTAATTTATATATATTTTTTAAAAAAAAAAAATTAAATAAGAAAAAAATAATGTTATGTTGATATGAATTTTTAAAAACATTGATTATTTAACTTTTTTTTCTTCTTTAACGTTTAAATTAAATCTATTACTAATTTTTTAGCGGATACTGCTTTATACAAGTACACCGATGAAAATTATAAAATTTTCACCAAACAGCAAGCCACTACTGAAACTACTGGTGTATGTAAGAAGAATGGTACGCTCATTGAATTTATCCATCTTTGTACAGATGAAGATGGATATGACGCAAGTGCTTCATACTACACTAAGGGTACTAGTAAAACAATAAGTGGATTTGATTAAGGAAATTATATTTGCAGTAGATAAACTAAATTACTTTTGATTGTATTTATTTACTAAAACAAAAATTAAATGGATAACTAAAAATATTTGAATTGATAACTTATGATGTAAAAATTTATTAATATAAAAATTACCAAGAAAATAAGTATTGATAGTAAAATATCAAATAAATATTGATTAGTTATTCGATATGTAGATATTTTTAAATTATATGAATGTATATAAGAATATGAAATTGTAATTTAGTTTGGTTTACAAATATATATTTAAAAATTCTATTTTTATTTCCTTTAAATGTTAAATAAAAATTCACTTGTAAAATATTACTTATTAAATAAAATATAATTTAAAAAATTTATAAAAATTTCGATTTTCTGAAAAGAAAATAGAAATTTTTAATATCTTTTTTTTTTTTTTTTTTTTTTTTTTTTTTTTTATTTTTATTTTCCAGGGTATAAAATTTCATAGTTTCTTAAAATAAAACAAAAGAATTGAAGATTAGTTATATAAATATAAAAATAATAATAAATTAGTAGATTAATTTAAATTTATTTAGTTAAACAAATAAATAATACGATATTTCTTTTCAATCCTAAAATTTATTATTATTATAATAATACAGATATATATATTAATTTATAGGAATTGCTAATGACTTAATATTGATTATTATTATTATTATTAATAAAATAATAGTCTTTATAATAAAATAACAATAGTCTTTATGATATTATAAGTAAAAGATTAAATAAAAGGTAAATTCAAAGTATTATTATATTATTAACTATAAAATTATTATTATTATTTTTTTTAATAAAATTTTTAAAAATGTAAAATATATATGGCATTTAGATATTTAAAAATTAAATAAATTTTTTAAATATTAAACTATTGAATAAATAATTATAAATTAAATAAATTTTTTAAATATTAAACTATTGAATAAATAATTATAAATTAAATAAATTATTAATAGCTAATTATTATAAAATTAAATAAATAACAATTGAAATAATCAATAATAACAATATTGTGATAGAACAATGAAATATTAGAGTAATAAATATAAAGTTATTACTAAAATTTATTAATGCGAATTAAATTTGTAATAACTGATAGGGTTAGGGTAATATAAACTTTAATTATTATATTTATTAATATTGATACATATAATGAAAAATTAATTAATATGTAAAAATTATTTAGGTAAAATTTATGGTAGAAGAAAATATTTTTTGTGGTGTAAGAATTACTTAAAGAAATCGGAATATTAATCGTACAAGTTGATGACATTTCTATTGAAATTACCTTTTTTTTTTTTTTTTAAAATAAAAGATAATATATTAATATAAAGTGAAAAATATATTTATCCTATTTATAGGTAATAACTCAAAATCAGTTTTTGAAATTTCGAATATGAAAGAGTTTTTTTTTTTTTTTTTTTAAAAATTAACTTTTCAATTCAAAACATAATTCTTTAATTTTTATTAATATTTATTTTAATTAGTACTTTCAATGAACATATATTAAATGATAAATTTATTGGTGTTTAAAGGAATGATAAGTGAACTTTATTTTTCCAAAAAATATAAATTTCAGTTGAAATTTCAAAATTTCCAAAAAAAAAAAAACCAAAAAATAATAAAAAAATAGTTATTTCAATAATTTATTTTTTTATTAAAAAATAAATAATTCATATTACGTTTGTAATATATATTGTATTATAATATAAATATTAAAAATTCATAATTTTTATTTTTATTGTACATTATAATAAACCTTACCTTGAAGAGGATCATTTAGAATGTTTACTAAGAAGTTCTTAAGGTGATAAAAATAGCTAGATTTTCAGAAAACTCAAATTATTATTAAATAATTTAAAAATTCATATATGTATATATAAGGAATTATAAATAAAATTTTATTAATTAATATTTTTTTTTCTTTATTAAAATTAATTTTTAATATTTATAGCATTGTTATCCTATTATTCCTTGGAAGTCAATGGACTACCGTTTCAGCTGGTATCTATAATTTTATTATAATTATAAATTTATATATAAATAATGTGTTTCTCGTAATAAATGTTTAATATAATTTTTAAATATTTCAGAATGTACACCAAGTTATAATGCAAATTATGAATGTTCTAGTTGTACAGATGAAAGTGATATGGGATTTTATTTTGTCAATAGTAAGGTAATTGAAGTATATGGCTCCGGTACTTGTAGAGAAGTAACCACACCTGGATATTATAAGATTGGAGACAATTACTATTCTGTAAATTCAAATGGTGATACTCATAATTCACTTGGACAATTAACTGACACTAACGACTGTACTGCTGGTGCACTAATTGAAGGGGGTGCATTATGTGTTGATACCGATACTGATCATGCAATATCAATGGATGGTGATCAAAAGTTGTACCTTATTGTTGATACATCTGGAGGTTTACTTAGTGGAACTAACGATAAAAAAATTGTAGTGAAATCAATTAAAAATGGTTTTTCAGTGGTTACATTACAAAACCCAAAAAAATATCTTGTAAATGATGTAGCTCAATTACTTGGTAGTAAAGAAAATGATATTATCGTTGTTGATGATAACGTAGCTATTGATGACGGAATTGATGGTATATAGAGTTGTATAATCTTAATATATGGTGAAATAAATAATAATAAATTTTATTAATTTTTCTTTATCTTTTCATTTAAAATAAATTTTGTAAATAACTATAAGGTTCTGATTATTGTGTCGATAATAATTGGAATGTATTTGAAAGAAAAGATGGTTTATGTAATGCAGTTGTAGATGAAGATGATGAGGATTGTCCCTACTACTATACGTGTAACAAAGGAAAAGCCTGTGAGGAAAACAATGCCAATGAAAAATGTGTGAACGAATGCATTCCAACAGTTGCCACTAAATGCTCTGAAGGTTATTATCTTATTAAAGGAGGTGCCTATGTTAAGGAATCTACTGTAGGTGATGGCGTTTTATGGCATTGTAGTGGTACAGGAGATGATGATGACGAATGTGTAGATAAATCTACTGGAAGTTCTGCACCATTAGGTTACCTAACAAATGCAGGAGATTCAGGTTCTGAACCATATATTGAATGTACTTCTTCCACCACCTGTAAAATTGCTACTATTGGAGATACTTGTGAAGCTACAGCTAATACAGTTACTAAGGCTGTTAGTTATGGTAGTTTATATGACCTCTCTGCAATTAAAATTTGTTTGTATGATGATACGGAAAAATCTCTTGAAATTAAGGATGAAAATAAAGGAATTCATGTCATTGAAAAGAAAGCTGCTTTATTTGGAATTGAAGCCGAAGATCAAAAATCAATTGCTATTGAAATTGATGATTCCAAAAATATTCTTTTAATGGCACATGATACAATAGGTTACTATATTACTTCAACTACAGGCACAGCAGCCGAAAATACTTCCATGGATGCTGTTGGTGTATTATTTAATTGTGAAGATGCCTCCACTCATTTAAAATGCACCTCTGTCACTAATAATGCTATTCCAAATGGTTATTTAGTTAATACTGGTGTAGGTACAGGAAATGCTCCATACATTTCATGTGAAGGTACTACAGGATGTAAAGCTATCTCTGTCGCTGGTAAGATATGTGCTGAATCAGTTGATGCTTCATCTAATACTATTACCACTGGTGCTTTATTCAAAGGTGATAGTGACGAAAATTACAGTCTTTGTATTTATGACGGTACTGCCCAAGCTGTAGAAATTAAAAGCGACAACAAAGGAAACTATTTTGTCAGCATATCCAGCAGTTTATTCGGAATAACTGGAAAAGACGATCATTACATTGTTGTGAACATTGATGAAAAAGGAAATATTACTGTTGTTAAGGGTAAGAAAGCATTTTCTTATAACATATATTAAATTAGGTTTATTATGATGTAAGAAGTAAACTAAAATTTCATTCTAACAAATATTTTAATTTAGATTCTGTAAGATACAGATACACATTGAATGGAGAAGTCGCAATTCACAGTAGATCTTCTGCAAAAGATGAAACTGGAAATGGAGAAATTTGCCATACAGGAGTTACCCCATACGAATATATCTTAGATCAATGGTCAACTGATTTAGCATCTACTCAGTACTATTATGTTAAAGAAGAAAATTAGGTTAATTTCATAGAATTTTTAATACTTTCCAATAAATAATAAGAAATAAATGAATAATATTTAAATAATATGTAAATTTTTATTATATTTTTTATAAATATGTTATTACAATGTGGTAAAGTTTTACAATATAAATTTTTTTTTGAAAAAATAGCATTTATTTAAAATGGAAAAGACTTTTTTCTATTTGTAAATAGTTGAAAGAAAAATTAACAAATAAGAAAGAAAAATAATTACATTTTTCATTTCTAAATGTAAATACTTTTATAAAATAAAAATAAAATATTTATATTCAATATAATTAATTTAATAAAATATGAAAAATTAAAAAAAGAAAAGAGGTAAAAGATTTTATTAAATCATAGAATAATTATAATTGTTTTATTTAAATTTGTAAAAAGAAATGAATTATAATTTTTTTTTTTAATTTGAATATTTTAATATTCTATTATTCTATTTCTACTTTTATTGCATTTCAAAATCAATATTTCTTTTATTTCAAAATTAAAATAGCTGAATATTAATATAATGAATATAAGTAAAAAATAAAAAGATAAAAAAAAAATTAAAACCATATTTTTTATTTATTGAATTATTAAATAATAATAATAATAATAATAATAATAATAATAATAATAAAAATAATTATAATAATAGTAATAATAATAATAATAAATAAATAATATAAAATAATAATAATAATATAAAGTAAATAATATAATAATAATAATGATTTAAATAATTAATAAATATTAATTATTATTATTATTATTATTATTATTATTATTATTATCATAACATATCAATCTATTTTTATTAATTATTTAATAATAATAAAAAAGTAAATAATTTATATTAAATAAAGTTATAATAATAAATAATTAATGAAATTTTTTTATTTTATTTTATTTATTTATTTTTTTTTTAGGTTGAAGCATGATAGAATAATTTTTGGTAGTGGTGAATAATTTACCTTATAGTTTAATAGATTAAGAATGAAATTGAATTAAGATTCTAAAATTTTTGGACTTTTTTTTTTTTTTATAAAGGAATTGAATATGAAAATTTTAAATAAGTATACATTATTATTATAGTCATAAAAGAACATATTCCAAAAAAAAAAAAAATTTGAAATTTCGAAATTTCAACCACTTTTTTTAGGAAAATTAATATTTTAAAATTTAAATTCAATTAAATTCAAGTATCAATTTTTTTTTTTTTTTTTTATATAATTTTTTAATATAAAGATAATTTAAATAATATTAGTAGGAATGATTAGTAAACTTTATTTGTATGGAAAAATATAAATTTAATTCGAAATTTCAAAATTTCAAAAACCAAAAAATAATAAAATAAAAATTATATTAATAATTTAATATTTTATTACGAAAAAAATAACATTATTTTATTACTTTTGTAATATATTGTAAATATCAGTTTTTATTACATTTGTATAAAAAATAATTCTTCCTTTGAGGAAACTCAATCAAAATGTTTGTTAAGAAGTTCTTAGGGTATTTTTAAATAATTTGTTATTATAAGGACCATTAAAGAATTAATAATATAAAAATAATTAAAAAAAATATTTATAATAATTACTGAAGTTTTATTTTCTTTTCTATTTATTATATATAGTATTATTGCTTTAGTATTTGCTAGTAGCTATATTTCAACTGTTTCAGCTGGTAATTTTAATGAATATAATTTTATAATGATTAAAATAATTTTACATTTTTATTCCTTGAAAACTAAAATAAAAATTCAACATTTTATATACGTAAATAATAAATACTGATAGATTGTAAACCAACTTACACTGAAAAAGATGGATGTGTTGTTGATAGCTGTGAGGATGCTGAATTCGGTTACTATTACGCCACCGACACTTTAGTAAAGGTTACTGCTGCCGATTCTTGTGAAAAAGTTGAAACAGCAGGTTTTTACGTCACAAAAGATGGCTCTTATTACTCTGTAAATAGTTCAAAAATAACAGCTGGTGTTAGTTCTAATGAAAATTGTAGTAAAGCTGGAGCGGGTAATTTTGAAACCACAAATAAGCATTTCTGCCTTACTAATAATAAAGAGCTTACCTTAAATGATGGGAAAAGTTATATGTTTACGGATTCCGGTAACATTTTCACTAATGGGGGTTCAGATAATGTAGTAATTAAATCAGATGCTGAATCTATTACAATAAATACTGATTATATGGGTAAATAATTAATAGAATCTACATAAAATAGAATAAACTTAGAACTTAACATATGAACAACTGTTCATATATTAAGTTTTTCATTATCCCAATTTAATAAATATCAATCCTATAAAATATATATATATATATATTTTTTTTTTATTTCTATATTATAATATTATTTTAGTTAATTACAATTTATGTGTTGATGAAGATTTAGTCGTTTGGGAAAGAAAAAAAGCCCTTTGTAATGCTGAAACAGATTGTACCTATTACAATTGTAATGATGGACAAACATGTACCGAAATAGAAGAAAATATCGATCCAAATGATGAAGTTTCTATTATTAAAAAAGAAGATGAAGACGAATCTTGTGATCTTGATACTGCTGCAAACTGTAAATTACAAAAAACTATTATATATACATGTATATTTTTTTGAAAATTTATTACTAATATTATTTCATAATTATGGCTTTTTTCTTATTTGATATATGTAGGTGAGGAAGGTTATTACATTATTGAAAAAGATGATACTGAGAAAGCATTAATTAATTCACCAAGTTATAAAAATGAAAAAGAAGAAGATGTTGATTATGAATATGGTGAAGTTGACTTATATCTCTGCGAAAAAGATGATAAAGAAGTCTTAAAGTGCACAAAACAAGATGTAGTCCCTGGATACTTAGTCAATTCTGGTAACGGAAAAGGAACCGCTTCATTCATTGAATGTACTTCTGTAGGTTGTAAACCGATAGCTGTCACTGGAACTTCTTGTGCTGCTGAAGCTAAAGATGGTGCTATAACTACCGGACAGCTTTATCTCGACAGTAAGTCTTTTAAGTTATGTATCTATGATGGTGAAGACAAATCTGTGGAATTAGGTAAGGATGAAGGCGACTATTTTGTTAGCATTGATGCTTCATTATTTGGTATTACTCTTCAAACAGATCACTTTATTGTCGTTAATGTCGACTCCACTGGAAATATTAAAGTAGTTAACGGTAAGTTTTTTAATAAATCCTCATTGTAATAATAAATCAATGAAATAAATGTTACATTGATTAAATGAATAAAATATATATATAAATATATATACATTTTTAATATACTCATATTTAATCAATATTTACGACACAAAAAAAAGACAATGTAAGATATAGATATGTTATTGAAGATGAATATTTAATTCACAAAAAGCCAGAAACAATTCCATCTAAAGCCGGAATTTGTGAAAATGTTGAAAAGATCTTTGAATATGTCTTAGATAACTACACGGAAGGCTTAGATGAAAATGTTGCTTATTACGTTCAACAGAAAACTGATGATTAAAAAAGATTTTATTTCTTAATAAAAAAATAGTAAAAAAAATTTTTAATAGCTAATACTCCTTTATAAAAATAATAAATATCATTTTTTATTTCATTAATTATTGTAAAAATAAAAAAAAATGAACACCTATATTAATGAAAAAAAAATAAAAAACAATAATAATATAAATAATAATTATGAAGACATATAAAATGTAAAATTTATTAATTGGTAATTGTTCATGTAATAAAGAGATAGTTATTGAAAAGTTTATATTTTTTTTAATAAATATTTAAAATCTATAAAATTTAAGACTTTAATTTTTATAATTAAGTTCTTTTTTATTATCAATTTTTTACGAAAAGTATGAATTTTTATTATTATTGATAACCTAAGTATAGCTACATTTGGTATTATTTCTAATAATATTATTCATAATATCTATTTATTGTAATAAAATTATTAATATGCATATGTCTAAATTAAAATATAAATCTTTTAATAGGTATTTATTAAAAATTTATTATTAATATTAATAACAATATTATGTATCTATTTACTTTTTATAATAAATTTATTTAATATATATTTATTTGTTTATCTAATTTATTAATTTATATTATATATAAAATTATTTATAAACTAATCCTTTAAAGAATATCTTATGTCACCGGATCGACACCGTCTAGAGACAATAGTAATTGTTATACTATTAATATTATAAAAAAAAAAAGAAAAGAGAAATCGAAATTTCAATTAACTATAATTTACACATATTTTTACTTTTAGAAGATATAAGGAATTAATTAAGTAACTAAATGATCAATATATTGGAAAATAGCAGTATGTGCTTTACTTTTTATTTATAATTTAAACATAAATGTGATGAGATTTATTGTTGATCTGGAAATTTTTTAAATTTAATAATTATAAATTTTAATTGTACTACACGGTAATAAAACAATTAAAATAGAATAAAAAAGTAAATATAAACTTTATTTTTTCAAAATATATAAATTTCGTATTGAAATTGCAAAATTTTTTTAAAATTCAAAAAAAAAAATAATAAAATAACCATTATTTCAATATAATAATTATTTTATTAAAAAAAAACTTTTTGTAATATATTTGTAAATACTTTTAAATAAAAAGCCATTTGTTTTATACTTTACAATATAAAAAGTTCACAGCAAAAATGTTTGTTAAGAAATTTTTAAGGTAGTCAAAACCTAACAGGAATATGAAAAGCCTAAATTACTATTAAATTATTATTAAAAAAAAATTTATATTTAATAATTATTAAATGTAATATTATTTATATAAATATATTTATATGTATAGTATTTTCACTTTATTATTCCTTGGAAGACACTTGACCACCGTCTCTGCTGGTATTTATATAATAAAGTGATTAAAAATAAATATTAATAAAACTTTTCGAAAAAACCATTTTAATTTAATTTTATTTTTTTAGCATGTGAACCAACTTATGGTACAGGCTACGAGTGCGGTAGTTGTACAGATGAAGGCGATATAGGGGGATTGCACTATGTTAACAGTAAAGTTATTGAGGTCTATGAATCTGGTAAATGCAGAGAAGTCACTACTCCTGGGTATTACAAAATTGAAAGTAATTATTATTCTGTAGGACAAGATGGAAATCATAGTGAAGCTCCCCTTAATATTGGCAGTAATTGTGCATCTGCAGGTGATTTATATACAGGAGGATATCTATGTTTAAAAGATAACGACACAACAAATGTCATTAATATTAGTGGAAATGATGGCAATTTATATGTTGTCCCAAATGTTGGTACTTTACTTCATAATTCAGCAACAAATGTTCTTGTTAAATCTAGAGAAAATGCTTTAGTCTTAGTTACAACTACTGCCAGTACAAACTATCTTGCAAAAGATACTGGAGGTATTCTTAGTAGTGCCGGTAATTTCATTGCTGTTAATTCCGATATTGAATTAGATGATTCAATTACAGGTACTTTTTTATTCATTTAAATTAAAAATCTATAATTTAATATATTATTCTTTGACTTTTATTTGCATTTTGTTCTATACATTAAAAAAAAAAAAAAAAACACATATATAATAATAAAAAATAATATTAATACTAATAATAAGAATATTAAAAATAATAATTAATATTATTAAAAGGTAAAGAATACTGCGTTGATGATGAATCAAAAATAATTACCGAAAGACCTAAAAATTATTGTGATACTGTTTCTGATCCAGCGATTAATTGTGATAAATATTATACTTGTACGGATGGTGTTTGTATTGATACTACTACAACTTTAAGCGGTAAATTATCTCATATTTCATTATAGTACGATACTTTTTTTGATAATTTAAATCATTAAGGACTAATAGAAATTTATTATGATTTCATCTTATCTATTGTATAGAAAGAACTGGTCCCGCTGACACTTCATGTAATCCAGCTACAGCAAATGCTCAACATTGTAAATATATATTTTACATTCATATATTTGTCTTATAATTGATTATTTAAATAATAATATATTGAATATATAAAGGTAAAGTAATTAAGATGAGAAGGAAGAACACTAATATATATATAAATTTAATTTTTATTTTTAAGGTACCGATGGAGGCTACTATATTGTTTATAATAATGAATTATTACCAGACGTAGCCACTAATAGTGGTTCTGGAACATTATATCATTGTTCTGGAACACCAGTAAGTTGTTCTATAGATAACACTACCATAGGATATCTTAAAAACGCTGACACTGAACATAATACTGACGATGGAATTCCATACATTGAATGTAAGGCTACCACTACCACGGTTACAGTTAATAGTGTTACAGTTGCCCAAAACTCATGTAAGGCTATTGTCAAACCCTCTGATGAAGCTTGCTCAAATTCTCTTGTTGGTTCCTTAATATATAATAGTGAATACAAGCTTTGTATTGATGCTTCAACCAGTGTTCAAGTCGGAGCAGCCAACTATCTTGTAGATGCCAACAAAGTAAGTACTTTTGAAGCAACAGGTGTTCAAAGTGGATACTTTGTAGTTGTTGAAGTTGATACCGATGGAAACTTTATTCGTAGAGCTCAAAGTAAGAATAAGCGTTATAATATAAATTATAATATATTTTTAATATTTTAATTATAAAAGTGTAATAATTAATTATTTGCAATATTAAAACCATTAAGATCATTTATTATGTTTGATTTTTGTTCTTTTAATTTATTAATCTAATTTATTTTATTGTATTATTTTACATTTTCTTTTTAATTTCATTTAAATGAATAGCTGGTAAGAAATATATTTATGCTCTTAAGACAGGAAAGAGAGTTTATAATAAGGGCGAAACTGGATATGACGCTGCTATGTGTTCTGGAAATACTTTAAATACTTCAGCAGCTGATGAATATATTTTAAATAAAAGCAATGGTGATCTTGTTGACTATTATAAAATTAATGCTTAATTAGTTTGACATAAATCAGTACTGACCTTATACTTATTGTATATAATAATTAAAAAAGAAAAACAGAATAAAGAATTTTATTTTTTATTCAATAAAATATAATTAAAAAATTAAATCAAGTTTTCTTTCATGAAATTAATTTCTTAAAGTTTTTATTTTATTATGTATTATAAATAAAAATAAAAATAAATATCAATAAAATTAAATTTTATTTATTCTTTTTTTTTTATTGTTTCATTTTTTTTTATTTTCCATTGTCGATAATTTAAAAGTTATTATTAAATATTATTATTTATAAATTTATTTTAAGAAATTTTATTATAATATTTATTAGATATTATTACTTCGTACTTTAAAATAAAATATTAATATTATTAGAGAAGAATGTATTATAATACAATTAATTAATGATAATATTAATAAAAAATTTAATAGTAAATATAAAAAACTGATGTATTAACAATAATACTAATAATTGTAATAGTAAGATATAATACAATACTATTAATAAATAATAATAATCAATAAACTAATCCTTCAGATTGTATGTAACAGAACCAGGGTTCGACACCGTCAATTCTACTTTTAGTAATAATTATAATTATTATTATTAAAAAAAAAAAAAAGAAATTTCAATTTTCATTGACTATTGTGTTTATTAAGTTTTATGTTTAGGAATTACAAAGAGTTACTAACGAAATTAAATAATTGATATAGAAGAAAATAAAGACAAGTATTTCCATTTTATTTGAGATTTCGAAATGAAATTTAAAATATAATTTCAATTTAACGATTACTTTTGAAATTACTAAAAAAAAAAAAAAAAAATGGAATTAATAATTGTAAGTTAAGTCATTGACAATTTTTTTTGTATTAGGTATTAATAGTTCCTTTAAAATAAAATATTAATGAAAAGGAAACTTTATTTTTTAAAGAAATATAAATTTCGCTTTAAGATTGTAAAAAATTTTTTTTTAAAAATAAAAAAAAATAAAGTAAAAATTATTTCATTATAAAATTTATTTTATTTAAAAAAAAAAAAAAAAAAAAAAAAAACTTATTATTAAAAAACTTTTGTAATATTTTGGTTTATATCAACTAAATTTATATAATAAAAATTTTACAAGCAACATTTTCTTAATCAAAATGTTCGAAAATAAACTTTTAAAGTACGATAATTAGATGAAATTTTTCTTTAAAAAAAAAAAAAAAAAAAAAAAAAAAAAAAACGAAAATAATTTATAATTATTCATAATTAATTATTATGTATTAATACGGAATTTTCTATACGTTTTTTAACCATTTTTATTTATATACACTTTTAATTTATCTAAATAATATAGAGTTGTAAGTTTATTATTTATCGGATTTCAATTAATTAATGAGGCCAACGCTGGAGGTAAAATTCTTAGAATAATATAACTAAAATTTATTCTATTAAATTAAGAAAATACAAATATTTATTATACATTTTATAAATTATTATTTATTGTAGCACTTACTTCTTGCGGTAATATAAGCAATTTTAACGCTGAAGCATGTGGAACCGCTACTACTGCTAATTCATCAAAATACTGCATTCACAGTGATAAAAAAATTTACGAAGTAAAAACCGGTACCGACTGTTCCCAACTCGGAACACCATTATCGGATGCAGGTGTCTATGCATTTGAAGATGCTAATGATGGAAATGGTGGTACAGCTGTTACTTTGGGAGCAGCTGGTTCCGTGACTACTGCAAAAAATTTAGTTCTTTATCAGTGTGTTTCTGGAATATTTACTCAAACTTATGGTCATATTATTGTTGGTTCTTCCGACAATAAATATTGTACCATTACAGCTGAAGCTGGCCAAACAAATTCGTGTAGTAGTACTGACCCAACAACTTTAGGTGCTAGTGTGAGTAAACTCGTCACCGATTCCACTAAGTTATTTACTAATGATAACAGTAAAAAAGTTGTTGCCACTTCGGCTGAAAATTACTACATCTTGGATGTAAGCTTCGACGGTGAAGACTATTGTGTTGATAAATGTGGTGAGGTATTCAACAGAAAAACGGGTTTATGTAAGGCAGACACCACTGGTGAAGATTGTGACAGCTATTATAATTGTAGTAAAGGGGTCTGTCAGTTAAGTAACACTAATGCCAATCCACGTCAATCTAGTGATGAATGTATTCCCGCTGCTGACACTCAATGTGATAAGGGATACTACCTTGTTAAGGGGGGTGAAATAATTAAAGATACTACAACTACAGGTGCTACTCTCTGGTTCTGTCCAGGTGGAAAAGATTGTCAAGACAAGACTGGTTTATTAGGATTCTTTAATAATAAGGGTCAAGCAGAACAATACATTGAATGCACTGTTGAGGGTTGTAAGGGAACTACGGTTACTGGAACTTCTTGTGATAGTACAGCTGAAGGTCAAGCGGTTACTACAGGTACTTTTTATAATTCAGGTGGTTTGAAGCTTTGTATTTACGATTCTGGAGACGAGTCATTAACTGTAACAGCTGGAAACTATTTTGTTAGTATTAAGACTTCTTTATTAGGTTTAAAAGCTTTAACCGATCATTTCATTGCTGTAAATGTTGATGCGGACGGTAATCTTACAGTTCTCAAAGGTAATTTTATTTTAAATTCTTTAACCTTCTTTATACTTTAGTTTAATATAAGATTATAAGACGATATTCATTATATATAATATTTTTATATTTTTTATTTTAATACATAATAAAATATAATAATAATAATATTTTTTTTAATGTTAATTTAATATTTTAATTAAAACACAGAAACTATAAGATACAGATACACTTTATTTGGTGAAAACAAAATTCATTTAAGAGAAGATGCTAAGACTGAGACAAGTACAAATCAAATTTGTGATGCTGGAGTTACCCCATTTGAATACATATTAGATCAATGGACTTCTTCTTCTACAATAGATAGCGATAAGGCTGATTATTACGTTACTGAAACTTTCTACCAAAGAGAAAGAGAAGCTAAATAAACATGAAATTTTTACCTATATATTATAAGATCATCAATATGATTAAAAAGAAAAATTTATTTATTAATAAAAAAAAAAAGTTTTTTAAGAGATAGTTTCATTTTTTGACTTCAAAATGAAACTGTGTATATAGAATAAAAGACTCAAATAAGATTACAAAAAAACATTTTCATTATTAGTTGATAGTAGTATTTTTCTTTTAATCTATTTGTAAATAATAAAATAAATATACATTACAAATATTTATAATATTAATTTTAATAAATATTTTAAATTATGAAAAAAAAAACATACATATATATATATCATAATATTTAAAAATTATTTATTATGTAATTAAATACTTTTATAGATTATAATTTTTATTTTGGTATTTACCTTTTTTTTTTCTTGTTTTTGTTTTTGTTTTTGTGTTATTAATTAAATAAAAATAACTAATATTATTTTCAATATTAGAACAACATAAAAATATTAAATAGGAATAATAAATAATAAATAATAAATAATTGAATAATAAATAATAAATAATTGAATAAATAATAAATAATAAATAATAAATAATTAAATAATAAATAATAAATAATAAATAATAAATAATAAATAATAAATAATTAAATAATAATAATAATAATAATATATAATAATAATAATAATAATAATCAAAATAAATTTTATTATTATTATATATTATTATTACTATTTAATCATTTAAAAATAAATTATTTATTTAAAATTAAACTTATTATTCATTAATTATTATTATAATTATTTATTAGTTTTAATTTATAGTATATATAATATTATTAATTATTATTAATTAATAAATATTATTAATAAATTTATTATTTTTTAATATTAGGATATTATTATTAATATTTTTGGATAATTTCAATTTTAAATTCAACATTTGTCCAATTAACATATGATATTACTAACTTTTAAAATTTAATTTATTGATCTATCATTAATTAATTTAGAACGGAAAAAAAAAAGTAGACATAAATAAAAGTTGAAAAATCAATTTTTAAACTTTAACATTTCATTTTAAAATTTCAATTTGAAAAAAAAAAAAAAAAAATAAAAAAAAAAAAAAATTAAAATATTTTTTGAATATCTTAAATAAAACTATGTTAGTAAATAATAATTAAGGAAAAAATAATGTTAGTTTTGAAGGAAATTTTATGAATAGGAAATAAAAAAATTTAATTTTTTAAAATATATAAATTTCGTTGAAATTTTGCTCAAATTTTTAAAAAAATCATAAAACAATAAAAATAGAAATATTTTCATTTAAACTATAAAAAAAAAATTTTTATAAATTTTTTTTTTGATTTTTGTTTTATTATAAATAATAAATATTCAATCATTTGTAATATATAAATTTTTATATTTAAACTAAAACTAAAACTATAAAATAGAAAAAGAAAATTACAACTCTTATTATACATAAAAAAAACCAGCATCATGTATTCTAAAAAGTTTTTTAGGTAAATATAAAAATACTTAATATTATTATAGAGAAGAAAATAAAATTTTAAGAAAACTTTTCCCTAATCAAAATACATTGATTAACAAAATATTTTCATAATTTCTCATTAGTATCCTTAGTTTATTATTGGCTGGCTTTGCTTTAGCTACCGGTAATATGAGATAAAATAATTATTTTTTTTTAATAATTCATATATAATTAAAAAAAAATATATTATTAAATATATTTATGTCTAATATTTGTCATTTCATTGGATATTTTTTTTTATTACAATTGTAAGATATTACTTTACCAAGTTGTGATACTTTGAAAGGTTCTGCATTTACAAGTAGTGACTGTGAAGACACAGAAACCACAGTCACCCATTGTATAGGATCGGATAAAAAAATTTATGAAGTAACTAACACGGAAACATTTGCATGCAATACAACTCCTTTAGCCAAAAATGTTTATATATTTAATGTCCCTGAGGATACTTATACTTCATTAGGAGCTTCAAAACCTTCTGATTGGGATACAGATTGTACTACAAAGTATTACTCCGATGATGCTGGTACTCTTGCTACTGGGGAATGTACAAGTAATTGGGCGGATAATTCTTTTTATCAAAAAAATGTTGGTATTAAGAATGTGAAGGTCGTTTCTTTAACTACTGAAGATGATACAGACCCATTAGATTCAATTGCTGGCCGTTTAGTTATGTACGTTTGTGATGCCCAAAAAGAATGTAAGCAAACCATTGGTTACATTAAAATGGATTACGATACAGATAATACTCTTAGATCCAGCTATTATAAAATTTTAGCAACCGGAGGTGCTATAGCTGATGCAGGCTCAGCTTGTGACGGTTCAACGAATATTGGTGATGTATCAGGAACACGTGGTGTCTGTTTATCTGTTTCAGGTAAGAGCGTAGAATTCTCGGCTCCAGGTGACTACCTTTTAGATGGTACTCTGGCAGGAGGTTCTATCTTTACCCTTCCAAGCAGCAATGGCAACAATGCCCTTGTTCTCACAGCTACTTCAAATGTTATCTACTACAACAAGGCCTTCACTCGTACGTTATCTTTATCTTTATATTTTTTAAAAATATTTTTATTAAATAATTAAAAAAATTAAAAAAAAAAAAAAAAAAAAAAAAAAAAAGAAAATAGAATATTATTTTTATTATATATTCAGCTATATATATTCAGCTGATAAAATAAATATAGTATTGCTATCGGTATGGATCAATGTTACTAATTTTTTATGTTATTTTTTTATGATTAGAAACCGATTATTGTGTGGATAATGCTACAAAAAAAATTGAAGTTAAAACTTCTCAAGTTTGTGGTACAAACAACTGTGAAAAGTATTTCAGTTGTACTTCTGGTGATTGTCAAGATACTACCAATGAATCTTGTACCCCACAACGTAAATACTTATTTTACTATTAATGTTTTTTATTATTTTTTTTTAAAATTGATTAATATAATTTTAAAATATGAAATAGTTTTTATTTTTTATATTTATTTTTTTTTTTATTTTTTTGAAAAAATAATAATCTAAAACATTCTTTAAAAATAAAAAATATGTTTAATTATCAATACTATTATTTAATTTTTAGCTACAAATAATGATTGTAATCTTGCTACTTCCGATGCCCAAAATTGTAATTATTATTAATTAAAAAAAAAAAAAAAAGAAGAAAGAAATATATAATTATAATTATCATTGATCATAATAAAAGTATATTTTATAATAGTACAGAGAAAGAATATTAATTTATTTTTATTTTTTAATTTTTTAAAGGTGATAAGGGTTATTATCTTGCTGATGCAGGTACAACAACTTTAGTTGATGATGGGGAAGAAGGGGATTTATATGAATGTAAAGAAAATGAAGTTACACCAGCTCAAATCGACTGTACTAATATTTCAGAAACTAATAAAAATATTCCACTTGGTTACCTTATTAATGCCGATTACCAACACAATTCTGATTATCCAATTATTGAATGCTATTTGAATCAAGGTACCAGAAAATGTAAGGCCGTTGATGTCACTGACATTTCCTGTGGAACCTCTGGTACTAATGTAGCTACCGCCGGTAAAATATTCTCGAATGATGGTAAAACCACTTTCAAAATTTGTCTTGATGGTACCAACAGTGGCATAAAAGGGGGAGCTGCCTTATCCTACTTAATGAACGCTTCCGGTACTTTAGGAATCACTGCTAAGGCCGATAATTTCATTGTTGTCAACATTGACACAGCTGGAAATATTAAAATTGAACTTAAAGGTACTCAAAATAACTTATATATTAAATTAATTTTATAAATAATATTTATATAAATTATAACTTTATTATAAAATGAAAATTTTCTAATTTCATAACCTGTAATAAATTATTTGTAAATTCATTGGACTAACTTGTATAATTATAATTTTATAAATAATAACAGATGATGTCACTACCGTCAATAAGTACAAATTTACTAATAATAATAAGAAAATAATTACCAGGGATTCTACTGACAAGGATACTTATTGTACTGTAGATCCAATCACCTTAGTTGATTATAAACTCAATAAATGTGAAGACGGAGTTGCTGATGGAGATCTTGTTTACTATTATAAGTCTGCTTAATTATAAATGAATGATTAATTCATTAAAGAATAGTTACATTTCAGTTTTAATATAAAAAAACAAAAAAAAAAAAAAAAAAATTTATTTGATTTTATAAACTTTAAATATAATTTTCAGTAATATAATTTCTGTGTTATGACTAATTGACTTTGTAAATAAAAAAAAAATGCATTGTAAATATTTTATAATCATGAAGATTTTAAAGTTAGTTAAAAAAAAAAATTTAGTCATTTCACAAAGGAAATTACTTATTTACTTAATAGCTATATTATCATAAAAATGTGAATAAATTTTTTTTTTTTTTGTAAAAGTTGAAATTTAATGTAAAATAAATATTAATATATTTAAAATACAGTTCTTCTGTAATCTATATTTATTAAATTAAGGTATTTGATTTTATATAAATTACATTATCTTAACTATTCATAGTTTATAATTTTTTTTTTATTAATATTTATATATAAAAAAAAAAAAACATTTTTATTTTATTTTATTTTTTTTTTGGAAGTTCTTTAGTTTCTTGTTTGAAATTACGATTAATTATTGATTATAAAATTATATTAATAATATTTCAATTTTTATATATAATTCTTTTAATATTAACAATTTTACAATTAGTATTAGTATTAATATGAAAGAAGAATTACAGAGAAAATTTTTTATGAAAATTAAAACCTACAAATATAAATTTTTTAGCGGATTAAGTATTGTTGAAGAAAAATTTTCTTTATCTTAAATTTTATTATGTAAATCTAACCTTTTTTAATAATACTTTTAGGAATATTTTCTTTTGATTTTTAATTATTATTTATAAAAATTTTTATTATTGTAATAAATTATAATATTTAATATTATAATTTATATAATATTAATAATAATAATAATAAATAATAAATAATAAATAATAAATAAATAAATAATAAATAATAAATAATTAATAATAAATAAAATGTGAAAAACAAATTTATAAATCTAAGACAAACACTGTATTAATAAAAACAATATAACAAAGTATTTTATGTTATGAGTAATATTATAAAATGTTTATTAATAATTTTTATTATGAGGATATATATATTTTTCTAAGAGATATTTTTTACATTAAATTTATTTCATATTTTATATCTTAGTTAACATTATTTAATTTACTTAGAGATTAATTATTGGTTGATATAAATTAATAATATAAATAAATGTATGTAACGATTTCGTCTCTAACATTCCCCCACAATTATAACCTATTTTTTAAGGTTATAATTGATTATTTTTTTTATTTTAAAAAACTTAAGTTAATAAATTTTCAAGTCCATTGGCTGTGTTAATAATGAATTTCTAAATTTATCCATGGAAGATCCGTTTAGATATTTCGTAAAGCCATCTGCTAAATTGTTTTGAGATTTTACATATTTCAATATTATTTTATTGCTCTTTACTAATTCTCTTACATAGTGCAATCTTATGTCCATATGCTTTGTTCTTGGATTAATCGATTGGTTTTTTGCATTATAGATTGCGGCTTTATTGTCTATGTTGACTTCAATACCACTGATGTTGTATTTTAATTCCTTCAATAAGTTTATATACCACATGCAATGTTTGCTACATTCGCTAAGACTATAATATTCGGCCTCAGCTGTGGAAGTCGATACACAATGCTGTAATTTTGAACACCAACTAGTAGGTGAATCTCCTATTGTAATTACAAATCCTGTAGTCGATCTTCTTGTTTTTGTGTCCCCAGCGTAGTCTGCATCTACGAAAGCTTTGACATTTGAGTTTCTTGATATGTTAATACCATATTTTATTGTTCCCTTTAAATATTTTAATATTCGTTTTAAATTTTCCCAATCTTCCAAGTTAGGTTCTTTTGATTTTTGTGCCGCTTTGGATACTTCATATAATATATCGGGTCTAGTACAGATACCTAAGTATAATAAGCTTCCAACAGCGCTTCTATAAGTAGTTTCATTCATTTTCGTTTTTCTCAATTCTTCATTTTCAATTGGTGTTATATTACGAATAGGAGTAGCACTTGACATTCCATATTTGATAATTATATCGTTTATATATCTTTCTTGATTTAAGAAATAACCGTTTTTATGCTTTACAAATTTTATTCCTATTATGAAATTGACTTCACCAATTTCTTTTATTTTGAATTTATTTTTTATCATATTTTTGATTTGATCTACTTTTGCTTTGTTACCTGCAAGTAGTATATCGTCCACATAAACAGCTATGAGGCATGTAATCTTGTTATGTTTATCTGTTGTAAAGTATATACATGGTTCATAAGTCAATCTTTTGAAGCCAATGTTTAGTAGATGCCCATTTAATTCATTGTTCCATTCCATTCCGCTTTGCTTTAAACCATATATGGCTTTCTTGAGTTTCCAGATGTATTTCTTGTGATCGGGATGTCCTTTTGGAGGCTCCATGTATATTTCTTCCTTTAGATGAGCGTTTAAATAAGCAGCATTAACATCTATTTGTTCTATTTGGAAATTATTTCTTGCAGCTATATGTGTAAATATTCTTATCGAATCTAGTTTTAAGGTGGGTGCAAATGTATCTTTATAGTCTATTCCATGTTGCTGTGTGAACCCTTTTGCTACAAGCCTTGTTTTTCTTTTGACTATGTCCCCTTTATAATTTCTTTTGTATTTGAATATTAGTCTGGATTTGATAATATTAGCTTCTTCTGGGATTTCATCTTTATTTACTTGTTCATAAACTTTTAGGTCTCTCAAGTTGCCAAATTCATTTTCAGCAGAGTTAAACCATTCTTCTTGATCTTCGAGGTTGTATATATCGTCATAGTCTAAAGGTTCTCTTAAATTTTTATTTAATACTTGATTGTTACATATTAAATTATTATTATTGTTAGGTGTTTGGTTTCCTTTAACTTTATTGTTTTGGTTGCTTATAATACTGTTGATATTTATATCGTTTGTTTCAGAATGAATGTTCGTATTTAAATGATTGTTGTTGTTTTTTGTTTGATTAGTGTTGATGTTATTATCATTGCTTTGAGTAGTATTAATAGTGTTATTTTGATTATTATTGATGTTGTTATTTTTGATAGTGCTGGTAACTTTGCGTTGATTTGTGCTATTAGTTGTATTTAGAGTAGAAGTGTTATTAGTGTTTTGGTCTTTTCCTTGTTTATTGAAATGAACTGTGTTTTTGCTTATGCTGTTTTCTTGAATAAATATTGATGCTGGGTTTTGCGTTAATAGGATTTTTTGTGTAAGAGTTATTGTAGTAATAAGAACTACTATTCCCCCAAATTTCATAATTGGGAATAAAATTTTGATGGTCAGTACAGCAATTAGTCGTATAAAAATCTCCAGGATTGGATTCAAAAAATTCAACACTACGTGAGAGTATTATTTTATTGTTAGATGTGTCTAAAATTTTATAAGCTCTGGGGTTATCTGAATAACCAAGAAAAATACCAGGAGAAGAATTATTTTGAAATTTTGTTCTAAAGAATTTTGGGATGTAGTAATAGATTTTACATCCAAATACTCTTATATTTGAATAATCTACTTTTGATTTGTTTAGCCGTTCATATGGGATGATGTTGTTGATTCCACGATGTGGTAGTCGATTATGTATATAATTAGAGGTGTGAACGGCGTCTTCCCAAAAGTGTTTACTCAGCTTAGCATCGTTAAGCATTACTTTGGCAGATGAGATTAGAGTTCCATTGAATCGCTCAGCTCTTCCATTTTGCTGAGGATTGTGTGGAACAGTAAATTGTTGAATGATTCCGTAAGACTGACAGAAGTCCTTGAAGTTATTATTGCGGAATTCCGTACCATTATCAGACAGTAAATATTTTATTCTAGTATTGTACAAATTTTTTACGTTATTGAACCATTTATAAAAAGCGGGAAATGTGTAATCTTTACCTTTTAGAAAAAGAACCCATCCGTATCTAGAGTAATTGTCTAAAATAGTAAAAAAATATTTGTTTCCGTGAATGGATTCAGGTAATGGACCTACCAAGTCCAAGTGTAGTAGTTCAAAGATATGCTTAGTTGTATTGATATTTTTTGAATAAGGTTTGTTTTTAATCTTGGATTGAGCACATAGAGGACATTTTAATTTGATATCTGTCTTAAGTAATTTGTTTTTAATTGATTTTATATCGAAGTGACTAAACCTTCTGTGCCATAAATTTAATTTATCAGGAATCTTCATGTTAATATAGTTGATTTCATCATTTGTGCTTCTGGTATTATTGTCGTGTAGAAATATACGTTAGGTTGATAACCAAATGTTGAATGTGTTATTTGCATTTGAAATAATATTGGCGATTTTGTTTTGGTATTTGTCATAGATCGTGACATATGATTTGTTGTGATTGGTGTTTAATAAAATTTTATAATTTTGTTTAATTAAGTTTCCAATTGATATTAAATTTTTATTGATTAATGGTGAGTAATAAACATCTTCGATTGTAAATTCGTATTCATTAATGTATCCTATGAAGGTGCCTACTTTATTAATGATAATCGATTGATTATTTGCAAAAAATATTTTTTCATTGCAATATTTAATATTTGTGAGTTTATCTAGTCTGTTGGTGATGTTGATTGAAGCTCCTGAATCTAAGGTCCAACAGATTAATTCTTTATTAATAGACTTTGTTGATTTATTTTTATTATCTATTAAGTCTATAGTATTTGATTCATTTGTGTTGTAATCTTGAGAAAAACACTCTGCATATATATCGTTATAGTTGTTTCTTTGAATGTTATCTATAACCTTTTTGTTTTTTATATTTGATTTATTATAATTGTTTTTTCTTTTAAAATTTGTATTGCTTCGTCTTCTTAATTGGTTTCTTTTTCTTTTAAAGCAATTGTAAAAGAAATGCCCTCTTTTACCACAGTAGTTGCATTTTATATTTGGTCGTTTTGTATTTTTATTGATATTCTTGATGTATCGTTTTGATTTTTCTTGATTCTTTTTGTATGTACTCTCAGCTGAAAAAATGTTTTTATTATTGTTTTCTTTAATGTAATTTGATTCTGTTAGATTGGATAACAAGATTTGTGGTATTACATTTTTTACATAATCGGTACATTTTTCCCAATCACTGTTGTATTGAAATACATTGATGAATCGAAGGTTTTCCGGTAGCGCCCTATTCAAAATACCGACTTTTGTGCTGGTGCTTAGATCTTCATCTATTTTTTCTAATTCTTCAATAGTGTTTTGAAGATCTGCCATAAATATATTTATATCTTGTTCTTCTTCGAACTTTAACTCGTTTAGTTTTTTCTTTAGTTCTAACTTTCTAGATTCCTTTGATTTAGTAAATGATTTCTCTAAGAGTTTCCAAACTTGATGAGCTGTTTTTCCATTTCCCTTTACTATTTCTTGAGTTTTTTCTCCTAAGGTGTTAAGTATCATCCACTTTGCTGTAATATCGTTGTTAATGTCATTTTCATTAGTATTTTTAGCATATACTAATGTGTTGTCAAATTAGTCTTCCGTGTAGTTTAATATGTCCTCTTTGATGTCTTTCTTTCTTAATTTCTTAATTTTTTCTTTAGTGGCGTAAAGTACTAGATCATTTATGGTCAATAAATAAAGGATGTTTCCTTTCCATCTCGGATAATTTTCAGTTGTTAATTCAATTACTCTATTGAAATTCTCAGAGTAATTGAAATTCACTATCTTCCTTGGATTGTCAGTAGCTTCCACGTTGATTACTTGATTAATTCTTCTTGGTGTCATTTTATTCTTTATTAATAATTGAAGTAATATTAATATATCTTATATTTAATTTTTAATATTGTTTTAAATTATTTAATATCAGAAGAGAATTTTGTGTTTTAGGATATTCTATTTTATATATATTATTTTTATTATTTTATTCATTATATATTAAAATTATATATATTTATATTAAAAATAAATTTTGTTTATATTATATATGTCCTTTGATTCGTATATAAAAATAAAAAATATAAACCATTTAAATTCATTGGGTACTATTAATAGTAACAAATTTTGTTTTGTATATATATATATTGTTGTGAATATTGAAATTACTTTGTCTATAACTATAAATGTATTTGATTGCTTTTATTCTATATTAATTTAATTTAAGTTTTATTTATTTTTTAACCCCTAGTTTTAATGACATAAATTAATATTATTTATTTCAATTATTTTCAACATAGTTAGTTGTCAATTATTTTTATTTAATAGTCAATTATTTACAACTTAACTAGTTGATATTTATTTTATTTTTGTTTTTATTCAACCTAGCTAGTTGACAATTATTTATATTTTAATATCAATTATTTACAACTTAGCTAGTTTGCGTTTATTTTTTTATTTTCAATAATTCTCAACTTAGATGAACTAGTTGACTATTATTTTATTTTATTTTTTATTTTATTTATTTTATTATTTTTATTTATATAATTATGTATATATATTTATATTAATTTTTTTTTTTTTTTTTTTTTTTTTTTTAAAAAATCAAAAATAACTATGGCCTATTACAATATATTCTCACCTTTGTTTTGTAATATTTGTCTATTAATATTGGTTATTACTTTTTGTTTCTATAATGAATATTATGAAAATAATAAAAATATAATTTTATTAGTTAGGATATTAATGATAAATTGATTTTATGTTTTTATTTATTCCAACTTAGCTTTATTGATAGCTCAACTGAAGAGTTGAGACTCTTAATCTGTGAAAAACAAATTTATAAATCTAAGACAAACACTGTATTAATAAAAACAATATAACAAAGTATTTTATGTTATGAGTAATATTATAAAATGTTTATTAATAATTTTTATTATGAGGATATATATATTTTTCTAAGAGATATTTTTACATTAAATTTATTTCATATTTTATATCTTAGTTAACATTATTTAATTTAATTAAAGATTAATTATTGGTTGATATAAATTAATAATATAAATAAATGTACGTAACGATTTCGTCTCTAACAGAAGTTCTTTAGTTTCTTGTTTGAAATTACGATTAATTATTGATTATAAAATTATATTAATAATATTTCAATTTTTATATATAATTCTTTTAATATTAACAATTTTACAATTAGTATTAGTATTAATATGAAAGAAGAATTACAGAGAAAATTTTTTATGAAAATTAAAACCTACAAATATAAATTTTTTAGCGGATTAAGTATTGTTGAAGAAAAATTTTCTTTATCTTAAATTTTATTATGTAAATCTAACCTTTTTTAATAATACTTTTAGGAATATTTTCTTTTGATTTTTAATTATTATTTATAAAAATTTTTATTATTGTAATAAATTATAATATTTAATATTATAATTTATATAATATTAATAATAATAATAATAAATAATAAATAATAAATGATAAATAAATAAATAATAAATAATAAATAATTAATAATAAATAAAAAATAATAAATAATAAATAATAAATAATTGAATAATAAATAATAAATAATAAATAATAAATAATAAATATTAAATAATAAATAATAAATAATAAATAATAAATAATTAATAATAAATAATAAGTAAAAAATAAAAAATAAATAATAAATAATAAATAATAAATAATAAGTAATAAATAATAAGTAATAAATAAAAAATAAATTATAAATAATAAATAATAAATATTAAATAATAAAAATAATAAATAAATAATAAATAATTGAATAATAAATAGTATTTATTAATAAATAATAAATAATAAATAATTAATTTTTAATTGAATAATAAATAAATTATAAATAATAAATAATAATTTATTTAATTTATTAATAAATATTTATTTATAAACTAATTAGTACTTATACTATTATTTGATACTAGTTAAACTCAAAATTCTTCATTTTCAATTTCAATTTCAATTTATTTAATTATTAGCTCTTTTATAATTTTATATTTAAATATTTATATCGTAATTCTATTAATTTTAATAGTCTTATATATTAAATTAATTTTTGTAATTAATTTTATTGTATATTTTTTTTTTTTGGAATGTGTTGAAATGTATTTTTAAATTTTAATAATTTCACTTTGAAATTTCAATTTAAAAAAAAAAATAAAATAAAACAAATATTTTTAGGATTTCTTAAAGAAAACCACATTTTTTGATAATGACTATTGAAATATGGATAGTTTTTAAGGGGAACCATTATAAAAATTTTCATTTGAGAAATAGGAAAGTTTATTTTTTTAAAAAATATAAATTTCGTTAAGATTTCGTTAAAAATTTTTAAAAAATCATAAAATAATAAAAATAATAATATTTTTATTTAAAAACAAAACACAACCAAAAAACCTTTTTATATATTTTTTTTATTATAAATAATAATAAAAAAAAAGAATATTTGTAAATATATTTAAAACCTTTTTTTTTTTATTATTATTATTCAAAAATCTTTAATTCTTTTTGAGTTATAAAAAATCCTTCAGAAATCAAAGTGAAAATGTTTCTTTTAAGGTGGGCTTTCAATTTAAATTTCCATTAATTACAAATTAATGGTGAAAATTATCGATATTATAGATACTAATTTTTTTTTTTTTGGAGAAAAAATTATATAATAAATTAGTTATGAGTAACAAACTTATTTCAATTTCTTATTTAAAATTTTTATATTTTAAAGTATTGTCAGCTTTTTATTCATATGTAGTCAGTTTATCTCTATGGCTATAGCCGGTGGTAAATAAATAAAATAAATATTTATATATAATATAAAGTATAAATAAAAAAAAAATATCGTTAAAGATATTAATATATTTTATGATGTATGATATGTGATTAATATAATAAAGATTGTACTATAACCTACACTCTTGGAGATGGTGATACTGTTGACGATACATGTGCCGTTTCTGACTGTGATAATGGTTATTATGTTTTAACTGGAGCCGATGAAAATGAAGGTACTGCTTTTACAATTAATGGAAGTGGTAGTTACAAAAGATATGTTAAAGTTACTGGAAGTAGTTCCTGTACTGGAATTGCAGCTGTTTCAGGAGGATCTGCCGGTAACTTTAAAAGTGAAACAGTCTTCTCTCTTGATGGAACGAATGATCTCACCTTGGGCGATGGTAAAAATTATCTGTTCACCGATGCTGATGGTGTAATTACTGGTAATACGAGTAAAAAAGTTGTACTCAAGTCCACAGCAACTTCGATTACTTTAAATGATGCCATCAATGGTAATTATGAATTCAATGAATGAAAAAATACTTTAAAAATTACTCCAATAAAAATTATTAATAAAACTGAGATATAATTTATATTTTAATAATAATAATTCTTAATACTATTTATATTTTTTTTATAACAAAATAAATAAAAAATATATATATATACTTATTTAATATTATATTATAAAAATAAATTTAAAACAGACAATGATTATTGTGTTTCCTCGACTGGTGAAGTGACCGGAAGAACTGAAGGATTTTGTAATTCAGATTGTACACTTTACGAATGTAAGGCTGGTATATGTAGTAACACCTTATCGATTACTTGTAAGTATATTAAAATATTTAATATGGAAAAATTAAAATATGATAACTTTTTACAATGGTATCATATATTTCTGAAGAATGGGAGCTATTATTAATATTTTTTTTTATTTTTTTTAAAAAAATATATTTCATTGATTATAAATTAAATTAACAGGTAGAAATGATAATGGAACATGTAATCCAACTAATGAAAATAAAACAAAATGTAATTTTTTTTTTTTTTTTTGGAAAATCTACTAAATTAGAAATAATAAATATATTTTTATTATTTTACATTTAAATTAATGATATTCTTACTTTTAAATTGCATAATAGGTGGAAAGGGATATTATCTTGTTTCGACTAATGCATTAGTAAATTCTGCTACTACAGGTACCTTATATGAATGTAAGGATGCCCTTGGTGATTGTGGAGCTGTCCCCACTTCGGAAATTCCAATTGGCTATCTTGCCAATGCCGATACCGATAACCAAGCTACTTATCCATACATTCAATGTGATGGAACCAATTGTAGTACGCTTAACAAGTCATCCATATCTGCTAGTGATTGTTCGGGTAAAAAAGTTGGTGATCTTATCTTTAATGATAAGCAAGACGCTGACACTGATAATGATGAATACATGCTTTGCATCAACATATCTACCGCAGTTTCAATAGTTAACCATGATAAGTACTTCATTGGTTATGAAGCTTCCACTTTAAATGCTTTCACCAACATAATGATTGACGAATATAACTTTATTGTAGAAATGGGAGAAACGGATATTATTGTTGCAGCTAAAGGTAACAATTTTAGAAAAAAAAAAATTTTTTTTCTTATTAATATTTAAGAATTCATTATAAGTACAAAAAAATACTCAAAATTCAAAAAAATATTAATGAAATGAAATCAATTTAAAATAATTATTAACGTTTATTTTAAATTCTTAAATATTAAATTAAAACAAATGTTTAGTTACCCCACAAGTCAAGTACAGATACACCAATGCTAATCAAAAGATTTATGACACTGCAAGCGATGAAATCTGTTTAAATACAAACAAAATTGTTGAATTTACATTGGATTCCTGTAGCAATGATAAAACAGATTATTATACTAAGGGAACAGAAACAAATGGTCCAAAGGCACAAGCATAAGTCTCTAATATTAATGAAGATTTACTAATTTAAAATTAATTTAAATAAAAAATATATATATATATATTTTTTTTTTTGATTTTAATCTTGTGTAATTGTATATATTTGTAAATATGGATTTATTTCAAGATAAAATTGAAAAAATAATTGTAATTTGTAATAAAAGATAGGAGACCATGTTTAAAAAAAAAAATTTTTTTTATTAAATTAATTAATAAAGATTGAATAATAAATAAAAAAAAAGTTTTATATTGTTTTGAAATGCTTCATTTTAACTGTTATTTTACTTTTAAGAAGATATAGTTTTAATATTTTTATAAAAATAATTTTTAAATATATAGATTTATTGTATTTTTATTATTACTTTTATGTAATATAAAGCATCGTTTAAAATAATTATTTTCTTTAAAAATAGGTATACTTGTATTAATATTTTTATGAGCAATTTATTTGAAATTAAAGGAATAATAAAATCGATAAAGGTTGATTCTTTAAAAAAGGTGATATAATTATTATAGTAATATAGTAAAAGTAAGATATAGATTTTATTTTATCATATACTAATAATTTTTTTTATATATTATATAATTATAAAAAAAAATATAATGAAAATCGATAATATTTTATTCATTATTTAATTAAGTAATAATAAAAAATTCATTTTTTTATTTATAAAATTTTTAAATTATATCAATGAATAATAATTAAAAATAAATAAATAATTTTATTATTTTATTAATGAATAAATATTAATTTTAAATAATTTAATCAATTTTTCAATATAATATAAAATATTTATAATAGATTTATTAAAATTATTATGAAATAGCTTTGACTTACCCAACATGTATGAATTTATTTATGATATAAGATAATTTTTTTCATAATCAGAATATAGTTTACACTCATTATATTAATATTTAATAAAAAAAATAATAATTTATTTTGAAATTTCGAATTGAAATGTCAAGATCTTTATTTATTTTTTTTTTTTTTTTTTTTTAATATGTCATATCTTCTATAATCACAATCTCAATTTCAATTGTTTTATTTTTTTTATATTATTTTTTATTTTAACTTTAAAATTATACTTGTATAGGTGATACTATTTTATTAAAAAAAATTTTGGATTCAAGTAAAAATTATTTTTTTGAAAAATATAAATTTCGTCGAAATTTCGTTGAAACAAAAAAAAAATTTTTTTAAAAACCAAAAAATAAAAAAAAAAATAAAAAAAATAATAATTATTTCTTATAATAATTATTTTATAATAAAAAATAACTTATATAACTTGTAAATATATTGTAAATATTCCTTAAATAATTAAGGTTATTAATCAATTATTATTTATTGATATTATTCATCCTTTTTTTGTAAAATTTTAAGGTCAAAATATTTACTATGAAGTTCTTAAGGTACTCTTCAAAACTTTTATGAAATAAAGGAAATTTTTTTTTTTTTATAATATTTTCATTATAATTAAAATCTATTTTTCTAACTCCATTCTTACATGCTCTATTAATATATTATAGTATTTTCTGTTTATTATTTGTTGGAAGTCAAATGATTTCTGCTGCTGAAGTAGATGCTAAAAGTAGCTATAATAAATTATAAAATAAAATTTTTTTATTAAATACATTAATAGAATAATGTATTTAATAAAAATCATAATTTTAATTATTAAACTGTAAAATATTTTTTTAAAATTAATATTTGGTTTTTTAAAGCTGTTAGTAGTTGTGGAGCTACTGCACCATCTAGCGGATGTGGAGGAGATGAAACAGCCAACACTTATTGCTACAAGGATAAGAAAATTTATGGAACAAATAATGCTTCAGATAATTGTCTAGTAGGAAGTGCTTTAACTTTGGATACTGGTATAAATATTTTGATTCTTGGAGATGCTGTCGCTAAGGCAAACACCGCAGGAGATATCAGTGGTGATATTGCAAAAATTGCAATTTATAACTGTGGAGAGAGTGAGTGTGAAAGAGCCTACGGTTTCATAAAGGATAATTCTAAATATTATTACATTGGAAAGGGTGATAAAAATGATGAAGTCACCCCAGCAGGTGCCTCATGTGACGGAGGTATTGGTACTTTAAAGGCTGATAACTCTCTTTGTCTTGGCTATGAATCACCTAATGATGCTTCGGTTGCTTTTGCTTCGACAGGTAGCTATCTTTTAAGTGGAACCACTACCATCACTAATCCATTTACTGCTGATGCTGAAAGTTATAAAATTCCTATTCTCGTAGGCGCTGACTACATGATTCATGATAAACTTTTAAATGGTAGATTGCCTACTTAAATTTAAACTTATTATTAGAAATATTTAGTGTATTTAGTTGTTGATTTTTTTTTAATATATATATATTTTAAAATAGATAAAAAATATATATATATATATAAAAAAAGATAATACAAATAATAATAATAATAATAATAATAATAATATTATTATTATTATTATTTTTATTATTATTATTATTATTATTATTATTGTTATTATTATTATCATTATTATTATCATTATTATTATTATTATTATTATTATATTTTGATAGAATACCATATTAATCACTAATATTTATATTCAATAATACAAAATCAGTGGAGGATTACTGTGTCAATGAAAATAGCTTAATTGAAGAAAGAACTGTTAATCATTGTTCTAGTAATGATTGTGACTATTACGATTGCAGTGCTGGAACCTGTATCGAGCATCGAACAACATGTAGATTTCTTTTATTCCTTTTTTTTTTTTTTAATTTTCACTTTAAATATTTTTATATTATATTTGTCAAATATATGACTGAATTTTTTTTTTTTTTTTTATAATAACATACAATTCTATTATAATACTAAATAGGTCCATCGGCTTGTGATGTAACTTCTCCATCTGGTTGTAAGTGTTTAGATCAAATAGTGTTGAAAAAAAAAATCATAATCAAATATAATAATTATATAATAATAATATAGTGTTTAAATATCAATAATGGAATTCATTATTTAAAGTAATTAAAATAAACTACTAAATGTCATTTATAATTTTTATTATTCAAACACTAGGTGACACTGGATATTACCTCTACGATTCAGATAATCATAAATTAGTTGATACAGAGAAAACAGGAACATTATACTACTGTGATGAAGCCGATTCGTGCAAGGTAGTAGGAAAAGGTACTAGTGAAACTGGAAAAGATATTCCAACCGGCTATCTTGTGAATTCCGATAAAACTAATAATGAAACATATGGTTATATTAAATGTGTTAATGGTGAATGTACTGCCGTATCTGTTGCTACTAAAGAAAACTGTGCCGATACAGGAGTTGTAATCGGAGACGTAATAAAAGTTAATGTTAAAACTTTCATTTGCAATGAAGTTTCAGCTTCAGGTGGTATTGAAGTTGCTAGTACCGATGATGAAAAACAGATCTTTGTTAATGTATCTGCTGCTAACAATGCCTTCGGGGTTACTCAAAACACCGATTATCCATTTGTTATTGCTAATTTAGATGGAGGAAATGCTTTCCTCAACGGAAAAGGTAAATCTTAAATCTTATTAAATTATTTGGAAATACAAGAAAAAAAAATAAAATAAAATATAATATTATTATTTGTGGATATATCTTTAATTGTATTATTTCTTAACTTTTTTTTTTTTGTATATGATTATTAAATAGATGATACAAGATATCACTACACTAATAAGGATGACACTACTAATCTTATTCAAGCTAGAAAAAGTACCGCTATTTGTGGGGCTAATATAGAAAAAATACAAGAATTTAAAAAAGATGATTGTACTAATACAGATGTTGATTATTACAAAAAGATTAACGTTTAAAGACACCATTTTTTATTACTTTTTAATACTAGACTTTTTGTATAAAATGTATTTAAAAAAAAAAATCAATTTATAAATTGTTTATTATTAATACATGTATAGTAAAGATTGTTTATTAATAACGTATTAATAAAATAAGAAAAAAAATTATAAATTTTTGTTATAAATCATTTCATTGTACTTTTGAGTTATTAACTTTACTTTTAATATCAAATTATAAATACTAATAAGTTTGCTCAATTATTATTTTTTATTATTACAATATATAATACATATTCTTGTTTTAATATCTTAATTTCCAAAAGTTTAATTGGATCGCTCATGATATATTTTTAGCAACAATTCCAATTATCATTGGACTTTGAATATTAAAATATTCTATATTATAATTATCATGTATTGAAGTATCTTTTCAGTGTAAGTATATATAAATATTTCTGAAAAAACTTTATTTGAAATTATATATATAATTATTATTATTATTTTATTATCTTTATCATTATTATATTATTATAATGTTATTTTTTATAGAGGAAACATAATATATATATATATATAATATTTTTTTTATAATAATAAAAAAAATTATAATCAATATTAATTTATTATATAATATATTAAATATTTTAAATAAAAAAAATTTTTTTTATTAATTCATTTATATTATCAAATTTATAGTAATAATAATAATAATAATAATAATAATAATAACAATAATAATAATAATAAATAATAATAATAAATAATAATAATAATAATAAATAATAATAATAATAATTAATAATAATAATAATATTTAACTATTAAAAAAAAAAAATATTAGAATTAATAAATTTCAAATGGTTCATTTGCTAACATTATAATATTTTTTTTTCAATTATAATTAATAATGCCACTATAATAATAATGTATTTTATATTTTTTATTTAGTAATATATATATATATATATTTATATAAATTAATGTAAATTAGAATTTATTAAGATGAATAATTAAAATATATAATATTATAATTACAAATTTACAACTTTGAAATTTCAATTTCATTTTTTTTTTTTTTTTTTTTGTAATAATAAAAATTAATTCTTACTTAAAATATTATTCTATTTCTTTATTCTTCTTTTTTTTATTCCTTTCTTTTTTATTTTCAGGTTTTTATTTTAGTAATTTTTTTTTCTATTGTTTTATATTTTTTATAATATAAAAAAATAAAAAATAAAAAAAAAAAAAAAAAAAAAAAAAACTTTATTTTTTAGAAAGATATAAATTTCGTTCAAAATTTCGAAATTTTAAAAAAAACTCAAAAAATAATAAAATAATCAATTATTTATTCAATAATTAATTATTTTATTTAAAACAACACAATTTAACAAAAAAAATAATAAAAAGCTTCTACTTTATTATTGTAAATAACCCAGGATAACTATTTTTCTATTCCTAACTTACATACCTCTTCTAATAAAAAAAAAATTTACTTGGAAAAAAAATGTTTGGAAAAAATCTATTAAAGTAAGTTTTTTAAAAAAGAACTTTTTTTACATCTATCAAAATGAAAAAAAAAAAAAAATAATAAAAATTAAGTAAATTGAAAAAAAAGGGCACATCAGTCAAAGATGAGAATAAAGAAAGTAATTACGAATAGCTTTTTTTTAATTTCTCTTTTTTTTTTTTTTTTTTTTTTCATTTAATTTTAATTATTTAGAGTTATTAGTGCCTTATTCATTGGATGTCAATTATTTTCCATGACTAATGCCGCAGGTAATTATATTTTAAATAATTCATTTAAACCCATAATGATGCTCCTTTCATTCAGTAGTACATATACTAATTAAATTAATTTACTATATTTATTATTATTAATAAAAAAAAATAATTAGCTCTTACTAGTTGTAATGGAGGCTTAACTTTAACAAATTATGATCAAATTGGTGATATTACTACTAATTGTGTAACTTCAAACGATCAATTGAAATACTGTTTAGAAGGAACATCTATTTATGGTTATACACATGTTGGAACTAATACAGCTACCTGTAAAATTACCGCTGCTGGAACGTATGTCTTATTGGATGAAGCCATTTTAAAATCAGAAAATACTATTGACGCTGAAAATAAAGGTAAATTAACAATCTATCAATGCACCGGTGTATCAAGTGTCACTTGTGCCCAAACTTTTGGTTATGTCCTGAACGGTAGCCAATACTTAGAAATTAATGCCAGTGGTACTAATGACTTTAAAGCAATCGAAGGGCTTCCAACTATTGCCAGTCTCTCTGATGGCCCATGCACCGTTGGTCTCCTCTACAACGAAGAAGATTCAGTCGTTTCTCTTTGTCTTGATGGTACAAATTATTCTCAGGGAATTGCGATTGCAACTGAGAAAACTTACGTCATAAATAACATACAGGGTAATGTTTTTACAGGTGCAAGTAGCGATGATCCCAATAAAGATCAACCGATTGTTATTAAAGTTGGAGGTGGAAATTCCATCATTGCCACTAGTGGTATGTGATATTACTATTAGTTCATGCTCTTTAATAGATCATATGGAATTTGAAATATATAATTTTATAGTTATAGAAAAAGTTAATATCATATCAATTATTAAATTTATAGGTTAACCTGATTAAATTATATTTTTAAAAATTTTTTTTTTTTTTTTTCGTATTAGGTTATGATTATTGTGCTGGGGAAAATGGGGAAGTCAGTGAAACCTTTAAGGAATTCTGTAGCCATGATACCAATAATCCATGTGAAGGTAGTCCATATGAATGTAGTACTTCGGGTATCTGCACAAGAGAAGTGCAACAATGTAATATAAAGAATGGGGCCTCTCCAAATTGTAAGACACACGTTATCATTTTCCATGAAAATTTTATTTTTTGAAAATATATAATTATTTAACTCAGGAGATTGTTAAAATCTATTATTTACTTACATAATAATAGGTGATGATGGTTATTACATTGTTGACTCTTCACCAGGCCAAGACGGTGTTTATGCTGTTAAAGACACCGCTACCAACACTGGAGTCTTATTCCATTGTGAAAGTAATACTTGTGGACCAGCTGATACTGGTTTCAAAGCGGGTTACTACAAAAATAAAGCAGGAGGTAATGTTCCATACATCAGATGCGCTGCTCAGAATGATTGTGAAGCTGTGAGTATTTCAGATGAATGTAATGCTGTAGGTAACATTATTTCTGATGGTGGTTACAAGATTTGTCTTGATATCGGTGTTTCTTCGGCTTCTCTTTCAACTGTTTCCGGTGATCATTTCATCAGTGTTCATACAGCCGTCAAAGTTAATGGAAGTACTAGTGTATTTTCGGATGCCAAATCAAATAACTACATGAAAGTCACTATAGCAAATGAACATGTTCTCGTAGCCACTGCAGGTAAAAATACTTAATAGTTTAAATTTGAAAAAAATAAATTATTAATTTATTTAGATTAAAGTCATAAGTCATAAGAAGATATAGTATGGTATAAAAGAAAAAAAAATATAAAAGAATTATACTTTTTTTTATTAATTCATTATATCTTTTTTTTTCATACTATACTATCCAATATTTATTCTCACTGATATGTAGTTTCAGAAGATAATGCTCCCAAGTACATTTACACCGATAGTTCCTATAAAATTTATGTTAAAGCTGATAAGGATAGTGTCTGTAATAGTAACACCATTTTAAATGAATTCAAATTAGATGGTGATACTAGCGACGAAACCAATAGTTTCTATAGTAAACACGCTGAAGACCAAAGAAGCACCATTTAGATTATTTGAATTGAAAATTCAAATTCACTTTATTTAAAATGTATTATAATTTTATAATGAAATGTAATGAACATATTTTTTTCCTGTTTTTACTATGGAGTATTAATAAAAGCACCGAAAATAATGTTTATTTTATTATAATGTTTTAACATTGTAAATAAATTCAAAAAAAAAAAGTAATTTTTATAAATAAACCTATATAAAAAAAATTTGATATTTTATTTATTATTTATAAAATTTATTTTTTTTAAAAAAAAAATCATGAGTTGTTATTTAGTTTTTTTTTTAAATAATAAACCCTCTAATATTTGTATTAGAAATGATAGTTTAAGTATTATGATCCCTATAAATAATATAATGAAAAAATAATTACACTTTCATTATTATTAAAACTTATTTTGGATAATAATAAAAATATGCTAATAAATATCATTTAGTATATATAATAGTATTAGAAATAATGATAATACTAATTATTATTATTATTAGTAGTAGTAACAATCTATTTATTATTATTAATTTAAAATAGTTATTATAAAAAAAATTTATATTACTATTATTATTAGGATACACTTTTTATTATTATTTTTTGTAAATAATCTTTAGTAATATTATTAAATATAGAAAGTAACAGGTTAATATTTAATAAATATTACAACTAATAATAAATAAATAAGAAAATGATAATTAAAAACAATAGTTATTATACTACTAAAAAATATCAAATAATAAATAATAAGTAATAAAAACTACCCTCTAATTTAAAAAAAAAAAAAATGTATAATTGAAATTAATTTAATTATGAATTTCACTTTTTTTTTTTTTATTAAACTTTATACTAATATAATGTATATAGATAAATATCATAGACTTTTAAAAAAAAGTATTATAAAATATAATAATAATGTAAAAGTAAAATTGGTTTATTTCTTTTCAATTTATCTATATTAAAACTTTATTATTTTAAACGAAAATCGAAAAATTGAATATAATAATGGAAATTGAAATGAAAATTTAAAAATTGGAAATTATAAAGGAAATTAAAATGAAAAAGATTGACATTCCATTTTGAAATTTCTAAAAATCATCTTCCAAAAGGCAAAGTTCTTTTGGTAGTAGAGTGCTTTACTGTTTTATTTTTTTTATCTCTTTAAAGTAATAAATTTTATATTTATTATAGCACTCAACAAAATATTAAAAAAATAAAAAAAAAACTTTATTTTTTAGAAAGATATAAATTTAGTTCATAATTTCAAGATTTTGAAAAAACTCAAAAAATAATAAAATAATAAATTTTTTCAATAATTAATTATTTTATTAAAAAAAAAGCAAACTACTTTTAATATATTGTACATAATTCAAATATTTTTTTACGTATTCACTCTTAACATAAAAAAAAACAATAAAGCTTCCAAAATGTTCGATAAAAACCTCCTAAGGTAAATCTTTTAATTTTTTTTTTTTTATTTTTTTACTTATTATTTTTTAGAAATATTTAAAAAAAAAAAAAAACATTTAATTATAAAAAAAAAAAAATTTAATAAATTTAATCTTATTTAAAAGGAAGGTAGTACAATTCAAGAGTAACTTTAATATCTAATAATATTCATTAAAAAATAAATAAAAGTTACACAATTTTAATATTCACTAATGATAATAATTAGTAAAAAATAAAAAAAAAAAAAAAAAAATACAGAAATATTAACCATCACTTTTTCACTTTTTCATTTTTGATGTGATTAATAATATATAATTACTTAGTCTTGTTGCTTTGTTATTCATTGGAAATTATATTTCTAAAGTTTCTGCTGGTGAGAAATTCATTATTTAGATTTATGTAATAATAATATTATTTTTTTTTTTAAAATAAAATGAATTTTAATATATATATATATTTTTATATATAAAAACAGCATTTAAAACCTGTAGTGAATTAAGTAATTATGGTGATATTGGATCAATAACAGATCCATGTGTTACCACTACGGCCAGTTTATCTTATTGTTTCGATGATGCAAGCGATAAAATTTACGGTTTCAGTGATACTAATCTTTCATGTGTCATTAACACAGAAAATACCTTTGCTTTTGAAGACTCTGGTAGTGGGGGTAAATTCGTTACACTTGGCAGCGACAGTGCTTATGATGTCAGTGATGCGAACGACTTATTCCTTTTTAAATGTGGGGAAGGCGGTGCCAATTGTGCTCAAACTTATGGCTATGCTTTGGTAAAAGATGTTTACTATACCATTCCTAAAAGCAGTAAGTACATCGCAATTCCTATTTTATATATATATTTTTTTATAGAATATATGTTATTTTCATTACATACTAAACGTATATATGTATATTTTTTTCAAATTTTATATTTTTCTAATTAATTGGTTGAATAGAAATTACGGATTGTACAACAGCTAGTGTAACTAAATCTCTTGAAGGTGACTGTAGCAGCCCAACTCATTATTGTTTATTGAGTAATGATGGAAAAATTTATGGTTATGACGATACTACTACCACCTGTGCCATTAACACTCCTGGAGTTTATGTCTTTGAGGACGAAGGAACCAATAGTGGTGCTACTTTAAAAGCTTTAGGTACCGACACACTAACTCTTGAAAATTTAATGCTCTATCAATGTTCCTTAGGTATTGATAACGCCTTATCCTGTAGTAGAACTTACGGTTATATTTATGATAGTAATGGTGGAACCGACTTTCTTGCGCTTTCAGCCGATGGAAGTGTCGAAAGTGTCAAAGGTGATATTGCTTCAAATACCTGTACTTCTGAAGCTATGATTGGAAAGTTACAGGACACTAATAAGCTTTGTCTTTTTGGTAAGGCTGACAGTCCTATTGTCTCAGACGCTATTACAGCAGGTGGACAATCCTACATTATGAACAATGTGGAAGGTAACATCTTCACTAATGGACTCGGAGCTACAGATGGTTCTTCCACTAAAAGTATTGTCATTAAAAATTCCCAAAATATCTTTTCCCTAGTTTTCGATGGTAATTTTTTTTTTTACAAAAAAAGAATTAAATATTATATAATATATATATGTATAAATACATAATAATAAGTAATATAATTTAAATATTTATTCCTTATACTAATTTTTTTTCTTTTTCCTTACTATTTCGATTTTTTATGATTAAAAAAAAACTATTTGGATTTTTCATGAATCTTTTTTATTTTTATTAAATAAAGATTATGATTACTGCATTGATTCTTCTGACAATACGATCATAGCTACTTTCCAAGAATTTTGCCAAAACAATCAAGAAGACTGTACTCCAAAGGCCGAATGTAAAAATAGTATTTGTACTAGAAGTGATGGAAATAACAGTTCCAGCGGTTCCTCTGGTTGTACTATTAATGTTGGTGGAACAAGTTCTGGATGTAAGTATTTCTATATATATATTTTTTTTTTTTGTACTTGAATAATTATCTAATGAAATCAATATAAAATAAAATTAATGAATAAAAAAAATACATATTTACTCAACTGTTTTTTTTTTTTTTTTTTTTTTTTTTTTTTTAATATAAAAATTTCTAAAGGTACTGAAAATGGATATTATTTAACTGATGGAGCTGAAAGTGGTACTAAAATACAAAGTGAAGGCTCTGAAGGTTACTTATTCCAATGTACTGGAAGCAACGGTGTTACTTGTGTTGCAGTACCTCAAGCCTCCTTAAAAATTGGTTACTACCTATATGCCAATGAATCTAATAAATACATTAAATGTACCGATTATGGACATTGTTCTGTCGTCGATGTTAAAACTAGTGCCACTGGTTGTAATGATGTCAATGGAAGTGATCCTAAATACAGTGTTGGAGATATAATTAATAATGGCACTAATGACGTGCTCTGCCTTGATATTTCCGTTGCTACCGGTATCATTATTGGTACGCAAGCTTCCTATTTTGCCGATAAAAATAGTATCTTCCATTCCAAAGATGATGAATACGTCTTAATCAATGCTACCACTGACCATACTGTTGTTCTCTCTGACAAAGGTATTTTACTAATCGAATAAAATTATAAAAATACATATATATTTTTAAAGTAAAAAAAAGAAATCACAAAATATATTTTTTTTTCCTTTCTTTTAAAAAAAAAAAAAAAAAAAAAAAAACTAAAAAAATATATTTTTTATTAATAAATAGTTACTGGAAGTGTGCCGAAATATATCTACACCGATGAAAACTTAAAGACTCATGCTAGAACTGATGTAGATAAGTCAACTACCGTTTGTGAAGTCGGAAATATCATTATTGAATTCAAGCATGAAGAAGATGACGCTAGCTACAATTATTACAAAAAACATGTTACTTTCAAAAACTAAATCTAAAAAAAAAAAACTATATATAGAATTATTAGTATAAAAGTCGTAATGTTTAAAAACGTCATGCCATTCATTCAATTTTAATGATAATTTAAATATTGTTAATAGTAATTCTATAAATTATTTTGTATTTATTGAGCATTGTATATATACATATTAAATATTAATTTTTAATAAAATATTATTTTATTAATTATATATTGTGATTTTTATTTTTTTTTTACATTATAATATTCAATAATTATTATTAAAAAAATTTTTTTTTCTTCTTTTAAAAAATAATTTAATTATACCAAGAAGTAAAAAAAGTTAATAGTACATTAATTCTTAATTTTATGTTTAATTTTAATTTTTTTAGAACCTGAAATTATATTAAAGAGAATGTGATTAATTCATTTTATGTTAATCACATGATATTAATCACATTATTCTCATCAAACTTTTTAATTTATTTATTGCTTATGTGACATTAAATTTATTATTAATTAAAGTTTTTCACCTAACCTAACCATAGTATACAACTTTTTTTTTTTTTCCGAAAAGAATATTGAAAGTTGTATTATGATCATTATCACACTACGACTTTCAAAATACCAATGGTGACATAAACTTTAGTAGTAGAGGAATGTTCACTCTCTATAATGATAATTCTATCGTAAAAAAGTAATGATATTGAAGAAAAGAAATATCACATAAAATAAAAAACTAAACTTTACTAAAATGGTATTTCTGGTGAATATCAAAAAATATATATAATTAAATGTTTTTTTAATTAACGATAAAATAATAAAATAAAATAAAATAAATTTTTTTTTAATTATATCATATTGATATGATGAATTATAAATAGTAATTATTATTATTATTAATAAATTTATATTAATTATAATAAATAATAAATAATAAGTAATTATTATTAATTAAAAATTATTTATTATTATAAAATTATTTATTATTTATTTATTATGTAAAACCTTTACAATATATCACGGTTAATAATTAAAATAATTATGTAATTGTATAATATTACAAAATATGTAATGTTTTAGTATATGTCTAACTAATTATATAAAATTAAAATAGTAATTTCAAAAAAAAAAAAAAAACTAATGGAAATCAGAGTAAGATTTCAATTTTACATAATTCAACCATTGAAATTCAATTTTAGGTTTGGTGAAATTTAAAGTTAATAATAATTTAAAAAAGAAAATGGGCAATATAACTATTATTATTACTATTTTCAAATATTTTTTTGATAGATAAAACTTTAATTTTCAAAAAAATATAAATTTCTTTTGAAATTGCCAAAATATGAAAAAAAAAAAAACCAAAAAATAATAAAATAAAAATTATTTCTATAATATTTATTTTATTTAAAAAAAAAAAAAAAAAAAAAACTATCAAACAAATAGACGAACTTATAAATATTATTGTAAATATTAAAACAACTTTTTTTTTTATTATTTCAAATCAACACTTCAGTAAATATAAAAAAAAATTAAACTATTCATTATGTTTGGAAAGAAGCTTTTAAAGTATTAATCTTTTATATTTGTTATTGTTATTATTATTATTATTATTATATTTTTTATGCTTTATCGAATAAGAAACCATAATTAAAGAGCAAATTCATCCATAATCATATATTTATTCATTTTTATTATTATTATTTTTATTTTAATAAATAACCACTCCTCATACTAAACTAATTATTGATTTCTCTTAATTAAATTTTTAATTAAATGACTACGATATAGCATTATCAGCTATTTATTCCTTGGATCTCAAATAATCTATAAGGCTTACGCTGGAGGTGACATAATACCTAAATAAATTAAAATAAATTATCAATCAATTTAAATATACTAATATTTTTTTTTTGTCTTTTATTTTTTTTTTTTTAAAATTATTTACTTTACATATAAATAAAAAAAATAAAATAAAAAAAGGGCTTACTGCTTGCACTTCTATAACTAGTTATACCACTGGAGCTTGTAGTGACAGTACTGATTCAGGAAAATATTGTATACATAGCGATAGTCAAATTTACAAAGTGTTAACTGGAACAAGTTGTGCTGTTACTGGAGATGCCTTAGCCGGTGCTGGTATTTATGGTTTTGAAGATGCAAATGACAACTCTGGAGGCACTTTAATATTTGATAAAGGTACTGCTGGCGATGCAATTACATCAGAGACTAATGTCAGCCTCTACCGATGTTCTTTAAATTCCAGCAGTGAAGCCATTTGTGAAAGAACTTATGGTTATTTTGTTCATGGAACTGACTATTATACCATTAATAAGTCAAATTCCAATGTTAAAACAGCTAAAGGTAAAAGCTCAATTGTAAATCAATGTTCTTCTGGTGATGATATTGGAACACTTTTCAAAGACGAATCAGTCATTAAACTTTGTCTTGATGGAACGGAAAAGACACAAGATATAGAAAGTACGGCTAGCGTTCAAACATACTTTATGATTAATAAAGCGGATAATGTGTTTACAACGGGAGCATCTGATAACGACAAATACATTGCTATTGAAGCAAGTAAAAATGCTATTACTTTAGTTTCGAAAGGTAAGTTATTATTGTGGAATAAATGACTTATAAATTAGGCAATTCAATATATTTTGAAAAGTCGATATTTCTTATTTCGTTATATCCGATTCAAATCATAATAGTTGTTATCATTAATATTTAATAATTTTTTCTTTATTCAAAAAAAAAAAAAAAAAAAAAATAAAAATAAAATAAAATAAAATCGTAGATTATGATTATTGTATTAAAGCAAATGAAGTGGTCTCCGAAACCTTCAAGGAAATCTGCGGTTCCGGTACGGATGCTAACCCCTGTGGTTCAAATCCTCTTTCAGAATGTGAAGGCGGTCTTTGCACAAGAGAGGTTGATGATGGTTCTTGTAAAATGAAAGCGGATGGTACCACTAATACTCATTGTAAGTATATTAGTATTAAGTTCTTTTTTTTTTATTCTGTCCTACAAGTATAATTAACGGATTTTTTTTTTTTATTTACTATATCCCAATAATTATAAAAAGGTGGAACTACCGGTTACTATATTCTCAATACAACTGATGGAGCCGATACCAATGGTTTCTATAGTTTGGTGGAAAAATCCAATGGTGGAGGTAAGGTCGGTACCTTATATAGCTGTACTGGAGATAATACTTGCGAACCGGTTCCATCTGATAATTTCTCAGTGGGTTACTACAAAAATGCTGCTAGTACTGGAGAGATGGATGCCCCATACATTAAATGTACCGCTAACAATGCTTGCACTATCCTAACCGAAGTGGCTTCGGATTGCACTAAAGCTGGAGATATTACATTTGCATCGGTATATAAGATTTGCCTTGATGCTGGTGAAAGTATTACTCCAGTTGCTATTAATACTACAAACAATTCTAAGAAACACTTTGTAAGTCTTGCTAACAGCAGTATTTTTGGAAACCAAAATGAAGATAAATACGTTATGATTGATATGGCAAATGGAAATATTCATTACACGGCTCCAGGTAAATATATATTTGAGAATGAAAACTATTTTTTTTTTCTTTTATTTTTATTTTATAATTATTATATTGTTATTTACGTAAATGAGTATAATATTTATTTTTTATTCATCCATTCCTATTATTATAATTAAAAATTTGGATTTACAGGTAAAGTTGATGCTGCCCAAACTTACTATTACACCAATCTTTCGTATGAAGTTCATTTGAAGGATTCCAACACAGCTATTTGTACTGCACCAACCACCATTGTTGAATTCAAACTTGATAAATCTGGTAGTACGGATGATTCTCTCATTGTATATAAAAAGCATGCAGAATATACTACCAGTGCTTAATCTTAACACATAGATAGGAATCATGCATTGGGAGAGGAGAATGGACATTAAAAGAAGACTTTTCTTTTCTTTTCTTTTTTTTTTTTTATTCTCTCCTTACTTTTAATTTTATTAATAAATATTATATATATATATATATATATATTTTTAATTCTATAAATGTAAATAATTAACTTTAAAAAATAAACTAAATAAATATGTATATATTCAAATAGTTTACATTATTAATTTTTATTTTTTATTTTTTTAATTGGAAAAGAAATAATTTCATATTAAAATAATAATAATAATAATAAATTATAGCTAATATTTGTTTGTTTTAACCGTTTTAATATATGAAATATGGTCAAATGTTATATATTCAATTTAAATTTTATTTATAATAAAATGGAAAGACCAGATAATCAATTATTCAACCCAAAAATAATTTTTAATTTTATTTTTTTTATTTTTTATAATTAATAAAAAAAAAATAATTAAATAACTAATTAAATAATATTTTATTTTTTATTTTTTATTAAACACGATATTAGAAAGCCTTTAGTTCTAATACTAAAATTCTACATTTGATTAATTATCATTTTTCCATTATTCTTCATTTATTATATTTTATTTTTTATTAATAAATAGATTATAACAAATTTTATTATTTATTATAAAATAATATTATTTAATAAATGAATAAATAAATTATAATATAATAAATTAATATATATATATATTAATGTATAAATACAATAAAATAAATAAATTTTACAAGTAAAAAAAATTATATTTAAATTAATACATATATAAAGATTTTATTTTATTTATATTTTATTTATTTATTTATTTATTATAAGTAAACTATTTAAATAATATTTATATATTCATTTAAATATTTATAAAATCAAAATTTTTTTATTATTGAAATTATGTAATAAAAAAAAAAAAAAAAAAAGAAAATTCAAAATTAATAAAAATGGACTTTTAAAGAAATGATTTTGTATTATTTATTAATAGGTAATTAATATAACATTATTAATATACAACTTATTTAAAATCCAGTTCAAAATTGTGATTTCAAAAAAAAAAAAAAAAAAAAAAAAAAAAAAGTAATAAACAAAATTTTTTTTTTCTTGTAATTTCATTATATTGTGAGGTTAAAATTTAACTAAAATTTAACAATGATAGATACCAAAAAAAAAATAAAATAAATTTTAAATGATAATTAATCTTTTGGACATGATGATAAACTCAAATTTTGTAAAAAATATAAATTTCTTTTTGAAATTTTAGAATTTTTTTTTTTTTTTTTTTTTTTTTAAAAAAAATCTAAAAAAATAATAAAATAATAATTTTTTCTATTATTTATTATTTTATTATAAAAAAAAATACAATTACAAAAAATAGTTTGTATTACACTGTAAATAATATAAATTTATAAGTATAACTTTCAGAAATCGTCAAGATGTTTGCTAAAAATTATTTAAGGTAGGATGAGTAGTGGAATGAATTTCTTAAAACATAAATAATAAAAAAAAAGAAATAAAATAAAAGAATATATATATATAATTTATTTGGTAATATTTTATATGTAAAGTTAAATTTTTTATACTAAATCCAATTATTATTTTTATTGCATACTGGTTATATTAAATTTACACACTATAGTCTTGTTGCCTTATTATTTGTAAATAGTTATATTTCTTCTGTTTCTGCAGGTAATAACTACACATTAAAAAAATCTATTTATTAATAAACTATGATTTTATTTGCAAGAGCTATTTATTAAATTATTTTATTTTTATTTTTATTTTTAATTTTTAAATATTAATAATAATTATTTATTTAAATTAAATAAACTATTTAGCTTGGATTGATGACTGTACTACAATTTCTGGTTACTCAGAACTTACCTCTGAAGACAGTAGTTGTGCGGTTGCAGCTCATTGTAAAGTGGATAATTTAATTATGGGTGTTGATAATGGATCAACGGCTACTTGTAAAAAGGCATTAAATGGTGTGTTTGCTTTTAATGACGAGGACGGAACGTTGATTAATTTAGAAACTACAAATATAGCAGATCCAGCAGGGGATATTACAACAAATGTTGTTCTCTACAACTGTGACGGCACCACTTGTGTGAAAACGGCAGGTATCATCAGAGACAGTACCGCCAATTATGTAGTAGCTGCTGAAGGTGGTGCTAGTGACGCCACTAGTTTTGAAACGACTTCTTGTGCCACAGGAAAAATTGATACCAGTGACAACAACGTACTCTGTCTCACCTCCTCCATAAAAGCAACAGACGCTAACCCAAGTTATATCATGGAAAATGTCGCAGATAATGCCTTCGGCACCGGTGGGGATAACATAGATAAAAGTATCGTCATTAAGACGGCCACAAATATTTTTGCATTTGATAATCTTATTAAAGGTAATATAGAAAATAAAAATAAAAAATAAAATAAAATAATAAAAATAAAAATTTTTTCATTTTAACTTTAATAATAAAAAAAAATTAAAGTTTTTTTCAATTTTAACTTTAATAATATTAAAAAAAAAAATAAAAATTTTTAATTTTTATTTGTTATAATAATGAAAACATTTTATTTTTTCATTATTTGAGGTAGTGGGATATTACAACCCCCTTTTACTTTTTAAGAAATCATCAATTGAATTTAAATCAATTACATAAAATGATTTTTTTTTTGATGTTTATTTTTTTTTTTTTGTTAATTATTTTTTTTTTGATGATTATTATTTTTTTTTTTAAAAAAAGAAAATAAAAAATATAATAAAAGTTTTATTCTCATTTTTAATAAACTAATTCGTTAATTTTTTTTTCAATTTCAATTGTCATTTACCAATATATTAGGTGATGAATATTGTGTCACAACAACTACTAATGTCTTAACCGGAACTTTGGAAGATTTCTTTGGAAATAATCCAGCTAGTTGTGATGCCTACTACAGTTGTGATGGCACTACTCATCTCTGTTCGGACGTCACTTCCACGTCTACTTGTAAGTACCCAGGGATTCCTACTGAAATTCAGGGAATCTTTCCTACCTTATATTATTATGTGAAATAGTTTTAGATGACTCATTCAACTTCCATTGAAAAACCATCACATTAAGTCATTATAAAATATTATATTAATTTTTTTTTTTTTTTTAACTATATATAAATTTTTTTTTCTTTTTAAAAACTTTAAAAAAAAAGGCACTCGTAATGCTGAAATTACCGATGATTGTGTTCCAAAGAGTGGTGGTGCTAGCTGTAAGCTCTCTATTTTTAAATCTCTATATTTATTATTTAATACCCCTAAACAAATATATATATTTTTTTTATTTATTAATTATAATAAAAATCAGAAAAAAAAATAATAATAATAATTATTTTATTTTAATTCCATTAACCGTTTAATTTTATTGTTATTGGGTAATGGTATATATATGTAGGTTCGGGATACTACATTACTTCTGATGCAGAAGGTACTACATTATTAAAAGGGAATGAAGGCTCTCTTTCAGGTACCTTATGGAGTTGCAATGGTGCCGATCCATGCACGAAAAAATCCTCCTTGGTGGGTTACTTCCCTAATGCCAGTGACTACAAAGTCACCATCTCCTACATCCAATGTAAATTTGATCAGATTCAAGGGGAAGCCATTGTCAATGCCTGTACAGCAATTAAAGCCAATGATATTGAAGCTGCCACCGATTGTTCCGCTGTGAAAGCTGGTGCTCTCCTTAGTGGAAATAAGATCTGCGTGGACGACAACACTGCAAATGCTGTTCCATTGGCCGCTTCCAATGAATCGAATAACGGGGATTATTTCATTAATGATAAGGATAACCACATTTTCATTGATTCCTCCAAGAATGCTTATCATGTAATTATTACCATTTCTAATGAAGAAGTCACCCTCAAGACCATTAGTAAGCATTATCATATCATACATTTTACGATAAAAAAAAACATACAATATATAAATAAATGATATACTCTAATTACATGAAATAATGAACAATAAAAAAAAAATTAATTTTATAAATATTATCAAATATAATTATTAACAAATATAAAATTATTAACAATCTAATTCCTTAAAAAAAAATAGCTTCACCTGAAAAGAGATACAAATATGCTGTTAAGAACAAGATCTATGAAAAAGCCACTGAAAATGCAAGTGGAATTTGTCAAGACGATGCAAGTAAGGCTCTAATTGAAGAGTTCAAATCCGACGCTTGTGACAGTGATAAAGTGTATTACTATAGTAAACAATAAAAAATTACCTATAGGTATATATCTATTTTTTCCTTACAATGGATTAAATAATTAGCCTGTTAATGTTTGACCTATTAAATAAATAAAAAAAAAAAAAAAAAAAAAAAAAAAAGGAATAGTTGAATTACAATTATACAGTAAAGAATAGTAAAATTATAATTATACAATAGATATAAAATAATTCTATTTTCATTTTTTATTTGTTATTCCTATGTATTTTTGTAATTTTTTATTTTCATTTTTTATTTGTTATTCCTATGTATTTTTGTAATTTTTTATTTTCATTTTTTATTTGTTATTCCTATGTATTTTTGTAATTTTTTATTCCGTTAAATATTAACAGATATGTATAATAAATTTTTGTATTCATAATATATATATATATATATATTTTATATTTTTATTTTTTATTTTCTTGTGTAAATAGTAAGAAGTTTTTTTTTTCCTTTTTAAAATAAAATAATAAAAAAATAAAAAGTGTAAATAAAATATAAAAAAAAATATATATATTAAATATATATATCATTATTGTATAAAATAAATATATATATCTTTAATAAATATGAATCTCTTTATTGTACAAAAGATAATAATGTACATTTTTATTGTATTTAGTTAACATAATTTGTGACTTATTATTAATACTGGCTACATAGTTTACATGAATATATTAAAATATATAACATTACTTATTATAATTATTAAACTTTAATATTTCTAATAAATAGTAACTAAATATTGGAAAATAAAGAATTATTAATATTTATTAATAAAATAAAAATAATAAATAAAGTTTAATTTTTTATGGTAATTAAAAACTTAATTAATTAAAAAATAATATTTATTTTGGGGACAATATTAAAATTTATATGGAAAATTTTTTTTTCTCCATTTATACAAAATTTTAAAATTAATAAAATAAATTAAAAATTAATTGAAAATTATTAATTAACCAAATATATATTTTTATTTTTTTATAATATAATTAAATTTTATGGAGGACATTTAAAAATTTTTTTTATAATCCACAAAATTTTTATTTATTACTAATAGCATAACCCTTTAAACTATAATTTAATTTTATGAAGGGTCAAATAATCCTATATATATTTGTTATACAACCATAAAAAATGTCAGAAATGTTTTTGAAAATTTTATTAGTTAAATTAATTTGTATAAATGAAAATATCATTTTTTATTAATTAATATATATCAATAAAACTTTAAATCTTAAGATATACTTTCTAATACAATCACTCTAAATGTCATAACCCTTCAAATAAATATAAAAAATAATAATATATAATATATTATTCAACTGTTTATTCATAATACATTTAAATTATAAATTAACAATAAAAATGTACATATGAATAATAATAAAAAATTTTCAATATTTTATTATTCGGTTTAAAAATGTTTCATCAATATTTATTATATCTATGATGATAAATAAAAAAAATTAAAAGTTTTAACTATTAATATTAATTATTATTATTATAATTCATATAATTATATAAAAAATTAAAATTTTAATATAAATTCAATTATAAAATATTTTTAATTATTATTTAATTGATAATTTTTTGTAAAGAATAAAACTTTAAAAAGAATATTAAAAGAAATAAAATATATTTTCATTATTATTTTATTTTATACTATTATAAAAGTTATAATAATTAATTTTATTTTAAATAAAAAATAAAATAAAAATTTTTAAAAAAGTGCTTTTTAATTAATTACTATTTATAATTTATTATTTATAATTTTATTTTTATTAATTAAAAAAGTTAGAATTTATATAAAATTTGTAATAAATTTTTTTACTAAAATTTCATTTGTAAATCTAATTTTAATTTATTAACTATAAAATTTTATTTATTTTTATAATTTATATATATTTTTTATTATTATATTTTAGTAAATCTAAAAAAAATACTATTAATCAAATATTAAATCTTAATTAAGTTTAACTCTTACTTTTTTAAGATGTTATTATTGATTAAAATAAAAAAAATAAAAAAGTATGTAATCAAAAAAAAACGTAAATAAATAAAATAAAATTAAAAGTAATAAATAAATAAATAAATAAAATAAAATAAAATTAAAAATAAAATTAAAAAGTAATATAAATAATTCATTTAAACAAAATAAGATAAAATTAACAAATAAATTAATTTTTTTTTAAATTTATTTATTTAATTAAAAGAAATTTTATCATAATTCTAATTAAACTTAAATTTTAATAGATTAACAAACTTAATTATTTTTAACAAATTAATTAAAAAACATTAAATAGTAATATTTAAAATTAAAAAGAAAGTAAATAACTATACAAAATATATTTAAATTTATTGTTTTTTTTTTGTTTTCTTTTTTTTATATTATTTTAATAAAGAAATTTTTAAAAAATTCATTTTATTATATGAGCTTTTTCTAAAAAAAATAATTAATAATTTTAATAAAAATAAAATTAAATTCATATGATTAAACTTTTAATTTCTTTATTACTAAAATTAATGTTTTATATTGTGATAAAGTATGGTATATATCTTGTTTCCCATCTTTATCTAATATACTAAATAAAATTATTTATAAGAAAATAATTAAATTCATTCAATAGAAATAAATTTATTTTTATAACCTTTTATGTTATTAATTATTTATTATAAAAACTTATAATACTAATTCTTAAGGTAATTAGTAAACCTCTACTAAACTTATCTAATTTTACAGGCTAATTAGTAACCTTTAAACATTCTTTTTATTATTATCTAATTTTACTGGACAATTAGTAACATTTTATTGAATAAATATTTTATATTCCTATTTATATTTGTTATCTAAATTAAAGTAATCTTTATAAACAATAATTTTTACTAAAGTATTTAACATTTATAAACAATTACATTTACAAGTTATTTTTATAATTTTATTAATATAAATTTTTTACTATTTAACTATTTAATAATTTTATACTTATAATCTATATAACTTTAATATATTTATTTTAATTTATTATTATTAAAAGTTTCATTCTATATCAATTGTTAATATTTTCAAACAATAAAGAAAAGAATAACAAAAAATTATTTGTAAAAATAATTTTAAAATTTAATTAAAACATAATTTTAAAAATTTTATTTAATTTTTTAAAATCTTTTTTTTTATTCTTTGTTATTTGGAAATAGACTTTTCTAAAAATATTAAAAAATATATTAATATTTCATAAATAAAATAAAAAACTATTAAAAAAATTACAGCAATCTAAATTTAAAATTTAATTATTTGAATTAAAATATTAAAAAAAAAAAAAAGAGAGAATATGATAAAAATATTATATTATTAATGCAATAAGTACTTTAATAACAAAAAAACTTTCATTAATGCATATTATATAAAAAATTCATTAAAATTACATTAACTAATAAAAAAAACATGCTTAATAATTTATCATAATTAGGAAAAAAGTTCTATTTTTTTTTTTTTTTTTTTTTTAATTTAATTATTTATTATAAATTAATTAAAAATTAAATTTAATTTTTTAAATATTCTGAATAAAAAAATTTTTTTTTGTATTTATTACTTATAAGTCAACTTATTATTTAGTATAAAATTACTATGGAGGAAATTGCTTTTTTTGGTTTTATTAATTTTTTTTTTAAAAATAATTTTCTCATAAGAAAAAAAAAAACAGTCCTATTTTATATAACAAAACTATATAAAATCATTTATTAGAGTATTACAAAATGAAATATATATAGATATAAAGCATATTAATTTTTTTTTAAAAAATTGAATGTGTATCTCACTCCTTCTATAATCCATTTGAAATTTATCATAAAGTAATCAATTAAAAATTATTCTTTAACAATTTTTTTTTCGTTCTCTTTAATAACCAAACTTTAATATTTCATTTTAACCTTTTATAAATAAGCTGTAATCTTTATTTTTAAAACATGTCAATTCTTCAATTTAATTTCCTTTTGAAGGTAAAAAGTTACTTTAATTTTTCTTCACTAATACTAGTTGGTTTTCTTGCATATTTTTTTTTTATTAAAATTAATCTTTCATAATCCATTTTTTTCTGATATCAATCAATTCATATAAAATTTTTATTGACATATTCTTTATTCTTTATTTATTGAATAAGATTTCCATAAAAGTTAAGGGAAAGAGAGCGCTGTCTGTTTTTTTCTTATTAATCATCGTAATTAAAAGTAGAGTAAGAGAATAGCTGAGGAAGACGTACAGTACTCTTTTAAAATTGAATAAATAGAGATAAGGATAGAGTATAATAATAACGAAGATAACTCTGAACATTTTTCGTAGGTGTAATATAAAAATTAATTTATAAATTATAATTAAATATTTTTTTTTTGTAATTTCAATGTTTTTTTTTAAACCCTTTATTCAAACTTATTTTTTCTATTTTTTAATTTCAAACTTGTGTAATATTTTTTTATTTTTTTTTTTGTTACTTGTTTTGGCTTTGTAAATATATTACAATATATATATATTTTTACTTTTTATTAGAAAAATTTTTTTTAATATTAATTTTCTCATTTAAAAATTAATATTTTGATTTTTAAAACAATATTTATTTATAGTTTTATATGAAAAGTATTCACTTTCATAAATTAATTTATTTTTCAAAAAAAAAGAAAACAAATAAAAATTAAAGTGAAACTAAGATTTGCCAATTTTCCATAAAATAATCTCATGAAATGAGAATCGAGAAAATAAAAGTTCTTTAAACTATTTTCAATACTTGTTTATAAATTATAAAAATTTTTATATAAGTATCATTAATTATAAAACTTTAATAGATTTAATTTTGTCATGGAAAGTTAAGTAAAAACAAAAAAGGTCTGTAAATAAGAAGAGAACTTAATTTTTATTAATTAATAATAATGTTTAATGAAGTATAAATTTATTTTTTTATATTTTAAATAATAAAGTTTTTAATTAATGATTTTAAAATATAAAAACAATACTTATTTTGTCTTATTAAATTAATAATTGATTTTATATATCTTTTATTTTTTTACTTTAAATCAAAAATAAATAATAATAAGGAAATTTTAGTTAAAATGTGAGAGGAGTTTAAAATTTAAAAAAAAACTTTTTTTATCTTTTAGCAATAAAAGTTATGAATTTTATGTTTTTTTTTTAATTTAGATTTAAAATTTTTTTCTTTTGTATTAATTTCTTTTATTAGTATAATTTTATTTAATATATATATATTAAAGTTTTTTAAATATGCTGCATTATTCATATGATTTTTTTTTTTTTTGAAGGAAACAAAGAATTCATTTAAAATGAGTATTAGTGAGAAGGCGGAAGAAAAAAAATAGATTTATAAATTAATTATTTAAATAAAAAAGTTTTTAAATAAAAATTTTTTTAAACAAATTTTATGAATTTATTATTTAAAATAAAAGTTTTTTAATTAAAAACTTTTTTTTTAAATATTTTTTTTTTTTAGCAAGTATAGCAAATAAATTAAAGTTTTTTTTGTAGTTCTTTTATTATAAGTTTTATTTTTATTATAATTATTTTTTTTAAATAAATAGTAAAAATAAATATTAAAAATAAAGAATAAAAAATTATAAATAAAAATAAAAAAATAGAAATTTAAAAAAAAAAAAAACTGAAAAATAACTTTCAAAATATTGATTGAAATAACAATTGATAGAAATTCCCATTATACTGTTCAGTTTGCTAGTAATGAACAAAATTTTATTGATACTAAATAAGATTATATTCAAATATCTAATTATATAAGGATTTTAAATTCCAAATAAAATCACATGATATTTTTGGTTTAATAAAATTTGTTAAAAATATATTTTAATATAAAATTTAATCTATGATTATCCAATATTTTACAAATACAAAATACTCGAAATACTTTAAAACGTGCTTAAATAATAATCCTAATTTTTTTTTTCTCTTTAACAATAAAAAACCTTAATATATATATACGATCATACATACTTAATTAAATATATTTATAATAATAAATATTAATATATAATAAAGAATATAAAACATCTTTACTTAAACATAATTATAATATTATCTTAATATTGTGTGTCTCTTAATTGTGTGTTTATTAACAGATTAAGAGTCTCAATCTCAACCGATTGAGATAGAATGAAAGTTAAGTATTAATAGCTACAGTAATATATATACTTATTTAAGACAAATAAATATAAATTCATACTAATTTATTATTTTTTTTTTTTTTCATTTATTTTAAATAATAAAAAAAAAAATAAAATTAATAATAATATATAAAATAATAATAATTCAACAAAATATCCAACTCTAAACAAAAACATTAAAAAAAAAATAATTTCATACGAGTTATTAAAATAATATGATAATATAAGGAGCCGATTAATCAAAAATAAAATTAAATTATAGTTTTAAAAGTTTAAATAGAAATTGACAGTAAAATCAAAAACTTATAAGCTGAATAAAAGATAAAAAAAAAAGAGTCAGCTATCAAAAATATAAGCTGAATAAGAAGATAAGATGTCAGCTATCAAAAGTATAAGCTGAGTACTATAACTAAATAAAGACAGCTATTTAATTCATAAGCTGAATAAAAAAGTCAGCTATCAAAGACATGAGCTGAATATCAATAAATTATTTAAAAGGTCAGCCATGTAATTAATAAATTAAATAAAATTAAGTCAGCTATCAAGTATATAAGCTGAATACTAAAAAAAATAATAATAAAGTCAATTTCTTTTCTATAAACTAATTTTAAAATTATAATGTCAGACATCCATATAAAAATAATAATAAATAAAACGTCAATAATACTAACTCTACAAAATACAATGAGTTAAAATATAAATAAACATAATTCAAATTAAAGGTTATACAATAAATAAATAATAATAAAAATCGGTCAAATCACAAAATAAATAAATCACTTTTAATATAAACAAATATCATAATAAAAATTTAAAATATTTTTATAAACAACTCACCAATAGTTAGATTTTTTAATATAAACTAACAATAATAATAAAATATAAACATGACAATCAAATAACTATTTTTTCATAATTAAAATAAACAAATGATCAATACTATAACAAAGAAAATATTAATAAAATAATAACGACAATATAATTTTATTAATATTAATTTATTTATATTATATTGATCATGTTTAATATAAACAAAATATACAGATGTCATCTGATTAATCACTTCATATATAAATAAAATTTTTCTTAACGTTCCAATTATATATATTAATTTAATAAATCATCAACCAAACAAAATATTGAAATAAATCATGTTTCTAAAAATAATAACTAATATTTTTTATTTAAAGCAAAATTAATATTTTACGAATTCAAATAGTACTTTTTAGAAATATAAATAAACTCAAATTATATTTTTTTACTTTTCAAAATTATTTAAAGAAAGTAATAAAATAATTAATAAACAATTATAATTCATAATAACATTTTTTTTTGGAATTAAACTAACATGAGCAGAAATAACTTAAGAAGTAATTCTAGAAATAGTATCAATTCTACTCAAGACCAAATAATAAACATCAGTGAATATGAACCCACACAAAAGGGGTTCACTTTTAACTACAGTGAAAACTTTAATCATATTACGGAATTGACAACAGATAACTTTGTTAACTGGAAAACAAATATCCTTTATCTCCTTTGTATTAATAACCTCGATGACTACATAAGTCATGAAAAAGTGAAAAAGATAAGAAGGAGAGATATAACAGAGAGCATTGAAAAATATACGATTGATAAATTCGATAATTCGCTTGTGTACGAAATCGGAACAAGCGAAAAAGATATTAAAAATGACATATTAGTAAAATGGATCATAACAAATAATCTTGGTGAGAACACCAAGAAAATATTGGAAAGTCAAAGCAAAACGGCCTTCCAATTATGGGAACTACTTAACAAGTCTTTTACCATAGGACCTGAACAAAGAAAAATGGTCCTAAAAGACAAAATCAATAAATTGAAATATAATTTAGAAGATGATGTCCATATTTTCTTAGCTGTCTTACAAAATCTCCTGGATGAATTGGAAAGAATAGACTCCGATATTAATGACAATGTTAAGGTCGGTATTTTAAATCGAGCTCTCCCTGAAAACATTAGATTCATTAATGTTTTCCAATACAATAATAATTGGACAAAATGCTGCGACTATGTCAAAAGGATAATACCAGATATTGTTTTCTCCAATATCAGAGAAACAGCTTTAATTGAACAAAATCCGAAGAATATATTTAGTTTAGAAAATGGACGAAAAATCTCTAAACCTAAGAAAATAAAATACAAGAAAAGAAAAAATGGAAAATGCTACCTTTGTGGAAAGTTCGGACACTACCGAAAAGACTGCTTAAAAAACAAATACAATAAAAACAAAAGAAACAACAAACAACATAAAAGAAAAGGTAATACAAAAAAATTCAACAAAGAAAAACCAAGAGAAGGCCATGCAAATCTATTAAACGATAAAAAGGATTATAATGAAAACTACCAAGAAGACTTCTCAAGAGATTATAACTCAGACAACTGTTTTGAATTAAACAATTTAGAGATTAACAAGCCAACAAAAATTGATATAAGAAGCAACAATAATAATATTACACAATGGATTCTGGATTCCGGTGCCTCAATTAATGTAACAAATAACATTAATATATTATCAAACATCAGAAAAGAAAAAATAAAAATATCTCTTGCCAATGGAAAGGAAACATATGCTAACTACATTGGTGATTTCAACGCATATATAAATAATCATAAATTTATTTTAAAGAACGTTCATTACTCTAAATTTATCAAGAAAAATTTAATATCAATTAATCAATTAATAACACAAAATTATAAAATTGTTTTCAATAACTATAAAAACTCACAAATCGCAATCATCTATGACGACAAAGGTAATAGAATATATCAATCAGCAGCAGACAATAAAAATATATTTAAAATATTTTTATCAAAAGCACCATCCATTTTTCATAAGAACAATAATTTCGAAAATTTAAATGAAATTAATTCAACACATATCAACAATAAACAAGATTTTGATCTTTGGCATAGACGCATGGGTCATTTCGACATTACTAAAATAAAAGATAATTTAAAAAATACAAATACAAATACAAATCACAAATGTCAAATATGTTCCAATTCAAAATTAAGGAACAAATCTTTCAAAAGATCAATTAATAAAACAAAACACATTTTCGAACTTATACATCTTGATTTAGTGGGCCCCGTATTGCCATCCTTAAATAAGAATATATACTTCCTCACAATCCTGGATGACTTTTCTAGATATGGCTGGGTCTTATTCCTACAACATAAAAATGAAACATTTAATAAATTCATTATTTGGTACAAAGAAGTTTTAAACACATTCAGCATTAAAATCAAAAATATTCGATCAGATAATGGAAGGGAATTTTTTAATAATAATTTCAAAATATTCTGTCAAAATAATGGTATAATACATCAATACACTATACCATATAATCCAGCCCAAAACGGGAAAGCTGAACGATTCAACGGCATACTTATATCTTCCGCAAAAGCTCTACTAAATGAATCAAAACTTTCTCATAATTTTTGGGAATTTGCTGTTGATACAGTAAATTTTATTCACAATCGTTTACCCCATCAGGGTATAAACAATAAAGTACCATTTGAGATTCTATATAATAAACCTGTTGATTACAGCATATTTAGAGTTTTTGGATGCAGAGTATTTTTCTTTATACCAAAAGAACTACGATCCAAATTTGATAATAATTCACACCCTGGAATTTTCTTAGGATATTGCAATAACCCATCATCTTATAAAATCCTTGATTTAACCAATAATAAAATCGTGCTATCTCGAACTGTCCAATTTTTTGAAAACGATCCTGGAAATTCAGTCTTACTAAACTATAATTCCAATAACGAATTCAGGGTGAATGATTACTCTGTCAAAAATTTTTCAAACAATAATTATAACAATTATAATTATCAAAAATACGACAACAACAATCACAACTATCAAAACAACTATAATAATATTAACGATTCACAATATAATAGCAATATTTTAAGAAATAAAAATAAACATAAAACTTATAAAAAACAAAAACAAAATAAAAATGATAATCCAGAAGATAATAATAATTCAGGAAATGACAACATTACTTCAAATAATATAAACATCAATAATGAAAACAACATTAACAATACTAGTAATAACACTTTCAATAATAACAATAAAAATAACACTAATAATAAAAGTAATATCTATATCAATGATTCATCAATCAATAATAATAATAAATTAAACAACAATAATATTTGCAACACTAATACAAGAAACTATAGAAATAATGTATTTAATGACAATAATATTACCAATAATCTTAATAAAAATAATGATAATATTCCTAATAAAAATACAACTGAAGAATCTAATATGGAAAGTACAATTAATTACGTAAATAAATTAAACAATACTAATAACAATAAAATTGAAATATCCCACTATCAACACAATACAACAAACAATAATACAAATAAAAGAAACATTAATTACGAAGCAAAAGCATCAAACAAAAGAATAAAATATAGTGAAAAGAATATATCAAAATTAAATGAAGAAAACAATATATTCAGAGAACCATATAACTTTAAAGATATATTTAACCTTAAAGATAAAGAGCAATGGATGGAAGCCGTAAATGAAGAATTAAAAAATATGGAAAAGCTAAATGTTTTTCAGATTGTAAATTCAGTTCCAGAAGGATCTAACGTTATATCATCACGTTGGGTATTAAAATATAAAAGAGACTCAAACTGTAATATAATAAAAAGAAAAGCAAGATTAGTTGCGAAAGGTTATACGCAGCAGTATGGAATTGATTTCAAGGAAACGTTTGCTCCAACTTTAAAACAAAATACAATAAGGATTATCACAGCAATAGCTGTTCAGCATAATTTTAATATCGAACAAATAGACATTAACTCTGCATACCTTAATGCAGATTTAAAAGAAGATATATATATGAAATCTCCTGAAGGTCATCATTCATTCAATAAATGTTTTTGGAAGCTTAAAAAAGCCCTTTATGGCTTAAAGCAAGCTGGAAAAGAATGGAACGAAAAATTGAATAATGAGCTTCTCAAATTAAATTTTAGAAGAGCTAAGAGTGAACCTTGCGTTTATATTAAGACAGATAGGAATAATAAAATAATATGCATTTTGTCGGTATACGTAGATGATATATTAATTGCGGGAACAGATCATGAAATCAAAATTGTAAAAGATTCAATAAAAAGAAAATTTAATATTAAAGATATAGGTAATGTAGAATTCGTTATAGGAATTAAATTTAATAAGATCAGAAATGGCTATATTTTACATCAAATAAGATATATTAACGATATATTATTCAAATATGAAATTAATAAATTTACACCATCGAAAAATTTAATACCAGTGGAAAATAATAAATTGAAATGCATAAAATTTAATGAAACGAAATACCGAAGTGCCATTGGGAACCTATTGTATCTTGCTATTTGTACCCGACCTGATATCCTATTTGCTGTGAGCAGAGCAGCAAGAAAATCCAATAACCCTAACTTAGAGGATTGGAATAATGTTCTTAAAATATTCAGATACTTAATGTACACAAAAAACTATGGTATAAAAATTGAAAAAGGTATTAACCTTAAGGTTTATGTAGACGCAGATTTCGCTGGAGACTCAATCACAAGAAAATCTACTTCAGGATTCCTGATGATGATGGGAAGAACGCCAACCAGTTGGTTCTCGAAATTGCAACATTGCGTTTCTACCTCAACGGCCGAAGCTGAGTATTATAGTTTAAGCGAATGTGCAAAGCATTCATTATGGTATAAGAATTTATTAAACGAACTTGGAATAAAAATTAATAATGTAAAAATTTTCGTCGACAATAAAGCAACAATATATAATAGTGAGAACCAGTCAATTAATCCCAAGTCGAAACACATTGATATTCGGTATCATCATATTAGAGATCTTGTTAATAAAGGATTAATCAAATTGAATTACATAAACACTAAAGAAAATTTAGCCGACGGATTCACGAAATACTTAAACAATACTTTAATAGATAAATTTAGAATTTCCCTTCTTACTAAAACTGAATAATATAGTGTAAAATGTGCTATCTTTTTTTTCTTATATATAATAAGTTTTTTTTTAGAAAGCTCACCAAATCAAATTAAAAGTAGTATAATTTTTCAAAATCTACCTTCATTTTTTCTTTGTATTAAGTTTTTTTTGAAGCTAGATTTTAGGGTGAATGTTAAAAATATATTTTAATATAAAATTTAATCTATGATTATCCAATATTTTACAAATACAAAATACTCGAAATACTATAAAAAGTGCTTAAATAATAATCCTAATTTTTTTTATCTCTTTAACAATAAAAAACCTTAATATATATATACGATCATACATACTTAATTATATATATTTATAATAATAAATATTAATATATAATAAAGAATATAAAACATCTTTACTTAAACATAATTATAATATTATCTTAATATTGTGTGTCTCTTAATTGTGTGTTTATTAACAAAATTTAATAAAATCTTAAAACGGGAGTATTACATTTCGATATAATTTATTTTTTGTTCATTTATTCATGTATTACAATGTGGCTTGTAAAAATAAATAAATAGGATAGGTTTAATTTTTTTTTTTATTTTATAAAATTTAATTTTATAAACATTTATAGTAAAAAAAAATAAATGTAATAAAGTAAAATAAAAAATAAAAAATAAAAAGATTAAATTAAAATTTAACATAAAAAAAATAAATAAAAACAAAAAAAATTAAAAAATAAAACTTTTAATTTAAAATATTTATAATATCATTTGATTTAATTTTACATATTTGATTTCCATCGTTATATCATATGAATATATTGACACATGATAAAATAATGTGAAAAACACAGTATATCTCACATGACTCTAATAATAGTTTTATTTATAAAATAAGCCATGTGTAAATCACTTTATATAAACATATTAATAAAATTTAAATTAAATAAATGATATAAAACAAATATGTGTAGTAACATATTTGTATATTTAATAATAATTATTAAATATTAAATTTATATCTTTTTGATAATAATTATTTTATTTTATTTTATTTCAATATATATTATTATAATTATAATAATTATAATATTTAATTCATATAAAATTTATATAGTTCTATATATTAAAATATGTATTTAATATATTACCTATTTCTTATAAATTAAATTATTTATATTAGAAATAGAGAACTCTCTTGTAAATTTTTAGGAATTAGAATTATTATTTTAATTGTACGAATATTATAATATTATTAATAAAATATACTAAACTACCATTATTTAAAACCCACTGCTTATAAATTATTGCACATAAAAGTCCCGTATATCATAAATATTGTCATGAATTTCATGTGACTAATTATTAAAATTAAAATTTAAATTAAAATTTAAAAAAATAAAAAAAAATAATAAAAATAATACCATATCACTTAAAATTAATCATATAATCATATATTTTATATCAATTCATATTATTAAATAGCAAATAATATTTAATCAAAAATTTTCGTCACCTGCAGGTCCTGAACCTGCGCTCCCAATGGGAAATGGCTTAGCAGGCCACCGCGTTAACCACTCCGCCAAAATGACTGACTTACATTTTATTAGTAAGAATGTACTAAATAATGCATTCTTAATTAAATCTACGATTTATTTCTAATACATTATGTGTACATTATTATTTTTGTACTTTAATAAATTTGTTAAAAAGTAAAAGATTCGTTTTATTTATGTTTATAGAAAATGTAAATCTAATTTCATCTGTTTTATTAAAAGGAGTTATTATTGAAGAATTTTATATTATAAAATATTTATAGTTATTTTATTTAGGTTACACAAATATATTATTGGTCTTATACTTGACAATATATATATTAAAATATATCACAAAACTCCTTAATATTATATATATTCAAAACTTCAATATTTATATTTTAACACTCCCCCTCAAGTCTAGCTTTCTATGAAGTTAGACTTGAATTAAGAGTTGCAGCGGAAATAATTATTCCTCATTTAATGCTTTACAATAAATGTGTGGATACTAGATGTGTATTTAATGAAAACCGAGATATCAAACTTTGTACAGATGGACATTGTGGTAGATTTGTAGGAGATCCTTGAACCAATGAAGATGAATATGCAAAGGATATTGTGATGAAGAATGCATCTTACCTAAACAACCAGAGAGGAAAACTGACACTGAACATAATCTTGAATTTTTTTTTTTTTTTTTGGTATTCTAGGATTTTTGATTATAATTTTGTTCATTGTATTTTGTATGCTCGTTATAACTCCAATACTAAAGCTAGTGATACTAAATCTTATAAGCAATTTAATTATATTCGGTGTTTAATATTAATATATTATAATTTTAGTATAATACTATATAATATATATCGAATAAAATGATTTAGCAGGTTTACAACAAAAAGAAAATAATTATTTAAGATAACATCAAGGATTGTTTATAAATTGTGAATCAAAGATATAGATACTTAAAATGGTATTTTTTTTCAGATTGCTATAATAGAAATGAGCATACTAGTATGAAATTTGTTCCAAACAATAGAGATAACCCTGATGACTTTGACATTAAAGGTTATGTTAATATTAAAAGTAATAAATGTTATTTTACAAGCAACAGAAGTGGTAATTGCATCTTACAATCAACCGATTGAGTTTAACCGAGTTCGTTATTATGATTGAGTTGTTTATCAAGATCCTACTAGCAAGACTAATGTTGAAATACCCTTGACTGAATATGGTTGTTGTACAATCGTAAGGGATGATAAAGATACCAAATGGATAGAAAATCTTCCTCATCATATACAAATTAACCAAATTAATTTGATATCTAAGTCAAAATCAAAAATTTTAAGATTTAATTAATTTCTTTAGTCAACTTTTTTTTTTTTTTTTTTTTTTTTTTTTTTTTTTTTTTGGAAATTTAAAGAACTACACTTATTAAACTGTAATAATTAATATTTTTTGTTTCGTTTTTATGATTATTATTTATATATCTATTACAAGTATTATTAGATATTCTAATAAATCTTTATTTCTACAAAATTTTTTATTTCAACTTTTACATGCATAAAAAAAATTGTGTTTCCCTAAATTTATATTCATTATTAATATCTACTTCATTGTCTACCAAGAATACAATTAAACCTTTGTTTCCTTATAGTCTGTTGTTCTACGACTATTAAAATTAGTTTCGGTTTAGAAAACATCAGAATTTTATTCCATGTTGACACATGAACCATCACTTTAGGAAATTGAATAACTAACTTGAGATTGATAATTATTTTGTAAAATCTGAACTGATAATTACGTTTAAAGTCATTATTTGAATTAGTCAAATTATCGTGCAATCCACCTACTGAATAGTTTGGTTTTGGGCTAACATAATTTAATGAGCAGTATGAAAAATCGATGTTACCGTTTTACATAAATGATTTTTTTTATTAGGATAAATCCAATAATAGTAACTAAGGCAAGTACACTTGTACCATACAAAGAGATAATAACAGCATTATTTGTTTCTTCAGTTGTAATATCGGCTGTACTTTCATTTGTTAAAATTTTTGATTTATTATTACCGATTTAACCATTATTATTGTCATTATCATTATTGTTGACAATATTATCTCCATTAGTTTTGTTTCTTTTATTTCATGATATTATTACAGATATATTAAAGATTAATTGTTTTTATCTTTAAGAATATTTATAACAAATATTCTGGCATTTCAATTAAAATGAAAACATTATATATTACTGATGGAACAAAAATTCTATTATTCAAATTATTTAGATAGTTATAGTATTCTCTTCTATTCCGTTACATTACCTATTAATTCAATTTATTTAGAAAATGAAAATGGTGTTCTATTTAATTCTATTATTCATCAAATTTTTCTTGTTGAACTTAAAATACAAATTGAAAATTATCAAAAAAAAAAAATTTCAGAGTAGCATATTCAAATTCAGAACCAGATACTTCAAAGATTTTTCTGATATTACTCAAGTTAAAGCTACTGTAGGTTCTCAATTAAATTCTGAAGGTAATAATTAGCAGATCAAATTCAAATGAAGTATAAAGATATAGTCTTTGATGTTCCAGATTCCTCAACTGATTATAAAGATATTCTTACTCCAATTAGTCATTATGAACTTACTATTTCTGATTCTAAAGCTCTTAAAGAGTTATTAAAATATAATAATATTAAAGCTAGTTGTTCTGGTGCTTTCTATGATAAAGATGGAATTAATTCAATGTATTTATTTATACCATTTGTTGATAGTGCTGTTGCTTCTTTACTGGTCATTTTTGGATTAATTAGACTACTTATGATGTTGTTAATGTTTACATTTAGATTAATATATAAATTATTGTTTATATTTACATTATTTTTTTTTTAATGATAAATTACTTGAATTATTGGATATTAAATCTAAATCAATTGGAGAAAGCAAAACATTGTTCTTATTTTCTATTTCTTCATTTATTTTTCCTTTTTCATTAATATTTGCTAAAAATGAGCTAATTCTTGATTTTGTTCTTTGATCTTTTGAGCGATGATCACATTATCTAAGATCTTTTGTTGTATTAATTTTTTTTGCATTTTCAGTTTCAAATGGAAATTGTACATGATCGACGTTATTTAGATCCATCCTACAATGAAAGCGAAGCCATAATTGATTCTGTAGGTGGTTTGCATTTTGATTAAATTTAAAGTTGTTTGTTTGTCTAATTATGAAGTTAAACTTTGATTTAAATTATAATTATTATTTAAATTAGTACTTATTTAATTTATGCTATTTTACCCGTTATAGTTGCTTCAATATTACTATTATTACAATTATTTTCAGAACAAAATAACATAAAATAATTATTAACTAAAATAATAAGAGATAGTTTAAAAACTAGACTTTTAATTAATTAATTATTAAGTACTGATTTTTAAACTCTAAATTAAAAATTTAAAAAAAATATATATATATATAAAAACTTTTTTTTTTTTTTTTGAATTAAAATAAATAAACACTTTTTATTGCTTTATATAAATACTTCTTTAATATTAATTGTTTTTTAATATATTCTTTATAAATTAATTTATTTTAAATTATTTTTCCCACTTTTAATCTATATTTCTCTTTTCGCTTTTTTTTTTTTTTTTTTTAATATTTATAAATATATATATATTTTTTATATTTATTGTTATTATTATTATTATAATTTTTATTACTTTGAATATAAATTTTAAAACAAATTTATATTTTATTTTTATTTCTTTATTTTAAATTTAAGAAATTTATTTTTATTTAATGATATTTTTTATTAAATGTATTCTATGTAGATATGTATAAATCTTTCAAATTAATTTCTATTATTTATAAACATTCTTTTGTATTTACTAATTTTTATAAGTTTTTATTTTAGGTTCGATATTATTATAAATTATATTTTATAAAAAATATACAGCCTATATTCTTATAAAAATATATAACTTTATTGTAGAAACTGAATTTTTTTTTTAAAATAAATATATTAATAATACAATTTAAAGATTACAATGAGATAATGTCATACTTACAAGTTATGAAATCTTTTTCATATGTATTTATATTAATTATAAATATGTTTTTTTTTATTTTTAATTATTCAAATTATTCAAATATAAAATCCAATTATAATATTTTTTATTTTATTTTATTTTATTTTATTTTATTTTATTTTATTTTATTTTATTTTATTTTATTTTATTTTATTTTATTTTATTTTATTTTATTTTATTATATTCAATCTGTATTTTATATTCACATTCTACTATTTATTTTATTTTATTTTATTTTATTTTATTCAATCTGTACTTATATTTATATTTCAGCTATTTATTTTATTTTATTTTATTAATAATGTTAATATTCATCTATTTTTAAAATAGCGCTGACTTTTCAGCTCTTTATTATAACGCTGACAATATTCAGCTCTTTATAATAACGCTGACTTCTCAGCTTTTTTAATTATGCTGACCTTTTCAGCTCTTTATTATTTTTTTTTTTAATTTATCTTATAATTATTATTTTTATGAAAACCGATTCTTATTCTATATATATTTTAAATATTTTCATTTTATAATATTTTATCTGTTTTTTTTTATTTCTTTTTTATCGTAATATAAATATAAATGTGTACAGATAATATTTTTATCGTAATATAAATATAAATGTGTACAGATAATAATGATATTTGTTCTTATTCTTATATTTTTATTTTTTATTATTTTTATTCCTAATATTTAATGAATTCAATAAATAATATATAATAATTGATACTTATTTTCAAAAATAATTAAAATTTGTATATATCATAAATATTTTAAATTTATGTTTTATAAATATTTTAAATTTATATTACAAAATTGTTGATTTGTACATGTTAAGTTTTATATATTTTTAATTATTATTGTAATTAATTTATTTTACAATAAGAATTTAAAATATTAATTAATAACTTTAATTCAAAATAATTGTTAAATTTATTTATATAATTATCTAATACTTAACTTAATGTTCACTCAATCTGGTGAGATTGAGACTCTTAATCTGTTAAAAAGTAAAAGATTCGTTTTATTTATGTTTATAGAAAATGTAAATCTAATTTCATCTGTTTTATTAAATCCAAAGATCAAAAATTAAATCAAAAATTATATTAAACTTTATATTTTTATATTAAATCTTATATTAATAGTAATATTTTTATATATTTAAAACTTATATTAGCAATATTAATAATAAATCTTATTTTTTTTTATATTAATAATGAAAATTTATATTAATAATATTTTTATATATTGATAATTAAAAATTTATATATTATATTTTAACTTTTTATTATAAAATTTTATATCGAAATGTTTTATTTTATATTGAAAAATATTTTATTTTATTAAAAACCTTTATATTAGAATAGTATTTTTATTTTTATTTGAATATTTTAACAGATTGTAATAAAAATTATAGCCAATTAAATAAATTCTTATCAGTAATATTTTAGATAGATTATAAAAACAAAGAAAAAAAAAATGTTTTATTAATATTATAAATGTATTTTATTTATATTGTTATAATTAAATTTTATATAATTAATTATAAAAATCAATTTAAATTTAATAGTTTTTATAAAAAAAAAATAAATAAAATGTAATTTAGTGGCAAGAACAACTTTTATGCCTTGAAAAAAGTATAAATAGTTGTAAATTTTGCTACTAATTTTTAAATATCATCAAATAAAATCAAATAAATTTAATAAAATAAATAAATAAAATAAATAAATAAATAAAATTTGTGTTTCTTTACTTTATTTTTATTTAATTCTCTAAAACCTTAACATTTATATGGTGGAGATATAGGGGAATTAAATAGAAATAATAGTAAATAACATAGATTTTTTTTAATTTTTTTTTATTTTATATTGATAAACAAGTAAGTCGTTAATCCTTTGATTAATCTATGGCGTTTGTTTGATATATATATAAAAAAAATTTTTTTTTTAAATAAGTAAAATTAAGATTCTAAAAAAACAAATTTTGTAAAATTATAACAAGGAGCGGATAGAGCTCATACACAGTGTATTTCCAGAAAACAACAAAATATCTATTATTCATAGTAGGTTATTGGATAATAGTTATTTTGGGAATTAATTGGAAAGTAGACGAAGGTATTTGGTTACCGACCCGGTAATAATAGTTCAGCCTTCAACGTTTCAACACACGAAGGTGCGGGTACTTTCCAAGCACTGGCGAATAAGGAGCTTACGTCACCGAAGGCGTAAGATTGTTTTTTTTTTTTTATATTTTTTTTTATTTTTCTTTGTGCTAGTTATAAGGCACTTTATTATATAAAGTATCAGACTTTGGCTAACTTCGCCATTTAAATTTTTTTTTATTTTTTTTTTATTACTGATACTTTATTTGTTTAATAATTCCTGTAATAGAATCTTAATTTACTTTGAAAATATTGTGTTTTTAGCTAATTTTTGTTAGTTAATAAAAATATTATTGAATACTTTTAAAATTTTTTTTTATTCCGTACATAGATTATCGGATTAAGTTTATCCTACATAGTAATTGGGCTAGTGGGCTCTGAACTGCTATATTTTATATTGAATATAGTAATCGTGGCACACGCGTGGCATGACACCATTAGGTAAGCTGCACGTCAGACAGTGTGTACTATCAGATTGTACGACAATAAAGATTATTTTTTTGTATTTAATAATTATAATTAATTAATAATTTTATTAGCTATAATAATACAATATTTATCGTTTAAAAAGAAAAATTTTTTTTGAAAGGTGAAAATAATAAATAAAACTTTGCTTCTAAATTTATTACTACAAATATAATAAATTACAAAATTCAAGTGGTCGATAAAGATTTCGAGCTTGAAAAATATTCTATTAAGTTGTCGATAAAGATTTCGAACTTAAAATTATTCTATTGAGTTGTCGATAAAGATTTCGAACTTAAAATTATTCAATTAAGTTGTCGATAAAGATTTTGAACTTAAAATTATTCTATTGAGTTGTCGATAAAGATTTCGAACTTAAAAATTATTCTTAATAAAGTAGTCGAAAAGAACCTCGTGCTTTATAATTTCTACTAAGTTGTCGATAAGGATTTCGAGCTTATATCTACTAAAGAAAGCAAATAAAATTATTATTTTCAAAAGTAACTAAAATATATTGTTTTAAAAATTGATTCGATATTAAATTACCTATTAAATTATATTTTTAAAGTTGTATTTCCAAATTTATTCTTATTTAATCACCTCATTAATATACAACAAGAAATATTTAAACAAAATGTCCAAGGAAACAACTTTGAGCTTTAAAGAATTGAAAAACGAATTAAGAGATATTGTGAAACTTAGCAAGGACAATTTAGATATTAAGTCCTGGGCTACTGAATTAAAACTTTGGATCAAGATACAAGGTATTACAGATCCAGAAACAATATTTAATGCTTGTTTACTTACCAGCTCTGGTGAAGTACAACGCGTTATTGAAGATTTGGGAGAAGATAGTGATGATGAAAGTGATGATTCATCAGATGAAGAAGAAGATGATGATGAAGAAGAAAATGTTGATGATGATATTAAATTTCCTTCTCTTGGAAAAATTATTTCAAGTCTTGAAAATTTTTACGGTATTAAAGAAGACCAAAATTTACTTCTTAAAAAACTTTGTGCAATGCGAATTAAAAGAAACGAAAAGATTAAAGACTTTAATGTAAGATATAGAACTTTGTACACTAAACTTGATAAAAAGAGAAGAAAGCGCATTGGTGTACTAGATTATATTGATTCTATTCAAAATAATTATGAAGCCTGGAAGAAATTATCCCTTAAAGATGATATAAGTATGGAGAAAGCTTTCAAAATTGCCGAGAAAGTAGATAGACTTTCTGTAAGGAACAATAATATTAATACCTATAATATTAATAATTCCCAACATAATCAAAATAATCAAAACAGTACTACTTCAAGACTTTATCCTAAAAGAAGAAACGAAACTTTCCAAACTAGTCAAACAAATAATAAACTGAAACCTCAAGATATTATAGAAGAATCAACCCAGAAAATGAGAAATTTATCTGTTAAAACTTGCTTCTTCTGTAAGGAAGAAGGTCATTACTCATACTATTGCCCTCAATTAAATAAGATTATGGAAAAAAATAAAAAAGAAATATATTCCAAAAAGTCTTTAAACTTCTAAATGGGAGCAGAAGCACTCTCAATGACAAAACAATAGCTTCATTAAATAATTTATAAAATAATACTTTTACTAAGAATACTCCAATTGATAATAATTCCTTTAACGAAGAATCTGAAGAATCTGATTTTATTGACACAACTGAAAGTGAGGATGATATCATTATAAATGCTATAAAAAGAAAAATGAATGATAATAACAGCGAAAAAGAAGAAAATAATTCCAAGAAAGTACATAAAAGTTTAAAAGATAATCCACGTCCTTTTGCAACTCCTGCTTTAAGAAAGAAGAAAGAAAATGAGCTACATAATAAACCAAAGAAAGTTTATAAAAATCAAATATTTCCTTCAATTTTAACTCAACCAAATTTTAACAAAGAAAAACAAAAAGAAAAGGAATTAAGAAATATGACAAGAGTAAGAGAAAGTAAAGAAGAAAACAACAATTATTCATCAAAAGGAAAGGAAAAAGTTGAAACTGAAGATATACTTGTAATCGATAATGAAATAGAAGATCTAGAAATGAATAAAGATAATCAACAAAATAAAACTAATACTTTGGAAAAATTAATTTCAACAAAAACTAAAGAAACTAATAATGAAAATACTCAGTTAGTAAAAAGGAATATCAAAATGATGAATAATAAAGAACCTTACAATATTATGGATGATTTAAATAATCTTAAATCCAGTATTACGATAGGTCAACTCTTGAATGCATGTCCGAAAATTCGTTCACAATTAACTCAAGGTTTAAAGTTAGAAAAATCTAAAATAATTGGAACTGTAGACAATGTAATAGCACGAACTTTATTAGTAAATAACTATGATCATAGCTACATAAGTAAAAGTAATGAAGTAGCCGAAGAAGACTTAGCAATGGTTGACGCAAGTGTTGACGGAGTACTAGGAAAACTTTTAATTGATTCTTGTAGTAACCTAAGCATCGTTACTAAGCAGTATTTTGATAAATTACCTGGTGAATATGAAACAGTTGGAAAAAGTCGTGGAAGAATCCAACTAGCAACACAAGATGAAGAATACTCGGAAGGAATTATTGTTCGATTACCAGTAAAAATTAATAATTATGAATTTAATGCGGACTTTAGAATTATTGAGAAAGAAGACTCATTTTATGATATGTTAATAAACTTTAAAACTCAAATCGATCATTGTTTATTTATTCATCCAACCTTAAACAGTCTATGTAAACTTTTGTCAGAAAGTGAATACGAAGAAATAGCTAAAATAAATAATCAATATTATGATGAAGAAAGTATAATCTGCACTATTAGAAAAGTTGAAGAAACGAATAATGAAAAGGAAATTATAAAGGAATTAACTCCAATGGAATTTATTGACAGTGATGAATTTTTAAGTACCTTAAATAAAGATTATAAAGAACAAATTATTAAAATTCTCAAAGAAATGATTGACATAGTTGCCACTTCAACAGAAGAACTAACTCCTTCTAAACTTTCACCACATAAGATCCGTTTAAAAGCAAATGCAAAGTCAGTAAAATTAAGAAGTTATAGGTTAACTAAATTAAAATCAGATATCTTAAAAGAAGAACTTACAAAACTTATTAAGAAAGGATTGATAGAACCATCCTGTTCAGAATGGTCATCTCCAGTAGTGCTCATTCTAAAACACAATGGAAAGTGGCGCTTGTGCATTGACTACCGAAAAGTCAATGATATGACAGAAAAAGATTCTTATTCAGTTCCATATATAAATGAAATTTTTGATAGTCTCGGAGGAGCTAAAATATTTACAACTCTTGATTTATTTTCGGGTTTTCACCAAATCTTAATGGATGAAGAAAGCGTTGAAGTAACCACTTTCACTACTAAGTTTGGAAATTATTAATTTAAGGTTATGCCTTTTGGACTTACTGGAGCTCCCTCAACCTTCCAAAGAGAAATGAATAAAATTTTATTCCCTTTTATTGGTGAATTTGTTTACGTATTTATTGATGATGTTTTGATCTATTCAAAAAGTATCGAAGAACATTTAATTCATATTAAACAAGTATTAGAAGTATTTAAAGAAAACAAGTTAAAAATTAATATTGAAAAGTGCCATTTTCTTCAAACTGAAGTTGATGTATTAGGTCACAAACTTACTACTAAAGGATTAAGTCCCATGGAAAGTAAAATAACAGCTATTAAGAAGTGGGAAGCCCCTTCATCAATTCATGAATTAAGATCATTTCTAGGAGCAGTAGGATATTATCGTGACTTTATTCCTAAATATGCTCAAATTACCTCACCTTTATGTAAATTATTGAAAAAGAATACTAAATATGAATGGAATAAAGAACAACAAGAAAGCTTTGAACTCCTAAAAGAAAAATTAATCAATGCACCTATTCTAAAATTTCCGTCATTTGACAAACCTTTTATCATTAGAACTGATGCTTCGTATAATGGAATTGGTGGAGTTCTTTTACAAAAAGAAGAAGAAACGGGTAAGGAGCATCCAATACACTTTATAAGTAGAAGTTTGAAGAAAGCTGAAAAGAATTATGGTATCACAGATTTGGAAGGAACCGCTTTATTTTACTGTATGACTAAATTTAAATCTTATATTGAAGGAAATCCATTACCTACAACTATTTACACAGATCATAAACCATTAGTTGGTTTATTTAAGAATAAAGAACCTTTGAATGCAAGGCAAACAAGATGGTGTCTAACCGCTAGTATGCTTGGAATTAATATAAAATATGAATCAGGCAAAAAGAATGTGTTAGCTGATGCTCTTTCAAGAATGAAAAGTAAGGAAGAGAGAAAGATATTATTAACAAAAATTACTAATGGAAATAATGAAGAATTATTATCTAAAGTTATAAAGGAATTTATCAATGAAAAGTTTACTGTTATTGATGGTGAAGATTACTTTATCGACAATGGAAATTATAGAAAATTAATAACGGACGAAAATGAAAGGTTTAAATTAATTTTAGAAGCTCATAATATTGGCCACGAAGGATATTACAAAACATATCAAAGACTTAAGAAAAACTTTTATTGGAATCATATGATTAAAGATATCAAAAGAATTGTTAGTAATTGTGAAAAATGCCAATTAAATCGTCCTCAACCATATCCAGAACCAACTGAAAACCATCCAACTAAAGTGGAGGGTCCCTTTGTGCATTTAGGATTAGATATTATAGGACCGTTACCAAAAACAAGAAATAATAATCAATATATTATAGTAACTGTTGATTACTTTACCAAATGGGTTGAAGCCGAACCCACTGAAAACATAACTTCCTCAGATATAATTAAATTTTTAATAAACGTTTTTGCAAGACATGGTGTACCTCAAGTTATTACTACTGATAATGGAGTCCAATTCACTTCTGATATGACTAAAATCTTTCTTGATCTTTATGATGTATATGTTAAATTTGTAGCTACTTACCACCCTGAATCAAATGGCCTTACTGAAAATCGAAATAAAGAAATTGGAAAATTATTCCGTTTATTAGGAAGGAAAAATCAAGATTGGGATGAAGTTTTACCTTCTGCTTTATGGGCACTTCGAACTACCAAAAATACAGCTACTGGACATTCTAGTTTTGAATTAGTATATGGAAGAGAAGACCAACAGCCTTATGGTATAGCCATAATAACAATTGAAAATGCAGGTAAATCATATGATGAAATTTTAATTGAAAAATTTGTTCGTCATTATCAATGGACTAGAGAAGCATGCGAAAATGTGAAGAATGCTAACAAGTATTGGGCAACAAGACGAGAAGAACAAATAAGTATGAAAAAAGGAAAAGAATTAAAGGCTGGTGATCTTGTTCTTGTTAGAAACTTTAGCCGCACTAAGCTAGAACCATATTACAATGGACCATTTAAAATTTTAAAAATTCAATTCAACACGGCAACCCTAATCGATCAGAAGACTGGAAAGCAACTCGATAGGAATGTTCACTTTAAAAATTTAGTAAAGTTTAACTCCGCTTACAGAGAAGCTTGAGTCTTCGTCGGGGCATCTTGATAAGAATGTACTAAATAATGCATTCTTAATTAAATCTACGATTTATTTCTAATACATTATGTGTACATTATTATTTTTGTACT